>JAQZBX010000652.1:60646-101626 GCA_029593785.1 Cabassous unicinctus | reverse complement strand
CCTTTTCCTTCCCTCTACTACTAATAAATTTAAAGGGGGAGATGGTGCTGGTGCCGTGATAATAGATAATGTGGGAGTCAATTTCATCTGGCCACTTAAAACTTCAGTGCTGTTCATTCTGAAGGTATGTAAATCCCCTCCTATGGGAACAGCATGTTACTCAAAAACATGCTCCTAGCTTATGCTATGGTTGGTACCGCTGGGTGCAAGGCAGAGCACTGCAAAGGAGGGCCCAAATAATAAAGGCCGTTTTTGAGCTCCTTGAGAAATATGCCTCTTTGGGTGCTGGACTGGTTAGTCAATAACGGGTAACAGGACTCTTCTCACTTGTGGCTAAGCCGCTGGATTAACCTAAGACAGGAACCTGGCCAATTGCTGCCGACATTGACCTGGCCAATTGCTGCCATCCAATAGCTGCCATGGTCTCCCATGACGGGTAAGATCCAGCAGCCGCTCAGCACAGTCCGAACCTAAGACAGGCACAGTCCCCCCCAAAAAATAAAAATCGTCAAAGCCTCTATTTCCCCCAGCAGGTTAATGCCAAAAGACCGCCTATGGGGACCTTCACGACAGCACTCAAAGGTTTTTCAGCCAAGGCTCTACTAATAAATTTAAAGGGGGAGATGTTGTAGGATATAGAAAACATCTTTCCTGCTCCTACTCCCTTTAAATCTTCCGGCACCCTATCAGCCCAGACACCCCCTCCCAACCCCCCTTTAACATGGCCACTAAGGCTAAGAGCAGCCTAAGCTAAGAAAAGCCAGCGTCTCTTAACCGCCGGCAGCAAAAAACCACCAATGCCCAACCACCATTCATCCCTGAACCCACCAATCCCTACCCTCCTCCCTGTTTGCGCCACAATCTTCCCGCTGTTCCTGCGCCCGCCAGTCAACAACCGTCACATCCCCCTTTGCCCTATAAAAGTTGTTGCATTTTCTGAATAAACAGACATGCGCCATCAGCCTCGTCTCCGCGGTCGTCTCTCTTTGCGCCGCGTCCGTCCTCCACACCCGTCACCCCCCACTGGGGGCCCCGCAGAGGCCCCCGATCTCCCCTCAAATGTGTTAATTGACTTTTATCTGTTCAGGAAACAATCAATCATCTCTACTGCTTCTTTATTATCCATTACTGATCTGTCAACTGCACAGGAATTTAATGGGCTTGAAATGCCATGTGACCAATGGTCACATGTGGTTTTGGTCCCCAAAGTTAGAGCCTCTTTCTGGGATGAGCTCTGAGCATCAATGCAGAATGTGACCCTAGGGCCTCCTGGGCAGCTTCCACACAGTTGGTAAGACCACCCTTGCCCAGAGCATAGCTATGTGGGGTGAGTCACCTCTCCACAGTTAGGGGATCCATGACAGATCCAAGCAGTGCCCTTAAGTTCAGGAGATGGAGCTGGGAGCCCAAGAACAAAGATGTGACTAGAGATTACCGGGCAGTATGCTCGAGGCAGGGAGCAGGAGGCAGTGCAGAGGGCTACCCAGGTTTAGAGGAAATCAGAAAGAGAGAGAGCAAGCTCCAGAGCTGTGCAGGGGTCACCCAGTGGGTGTCAGCTTAGCATAGTGCATGAACAGACCAAGGCAAGGCCACTCCCAGCAAAGGACAAAACCAACTGAAAGGAACATGCAGAACATTGTTCAGAGCTCATAAAGGAGGGGGAATAGTTCATGTTCTCACCAGTCAGGGTGGAAAAATCTCATAATTCAGGTGGTATTAGATAGAGCACTTATAGGCTCGCTTCACTTGAAAATTAACTGGTATAAAATAAATATTGTAAAACACATCAATAATTGTATATCACTTCAAAATGATTAGAACTAAAAGACAAATTCAACAAAATGTCAGTTTACAAGGTTAAAATGCAAAAGTCAGTTGTCTTTCTAAAAACCAAAAGTGAACTATTGAAATTGAAACAAAGAAAACAATTCCATTATATTAGCATCTGACAGAATAAAATATTTAGCAATAAATTTAAGCAAGAAAGTGAAATACGTGTACACTGATCAATACAGAACCCTTATATAAGAAAATTTTAAAGACTAAAAAATGGGAAAAAACCCTTTTTCAGGTATAGAAAATTGAATATTGTTAAGATGTTTATAATACCCCAAAAGAACTACAGATTTAATATAAAAAATTAAATTCAGCAGCATTTTTTTCAGGAAGGAAAAAATCTTTTCTCAAATCCTGTGAAAATCTAGTAACCCTGAATACCCAAAATACTTCTGTAACAGAAGAACAAAATGACCAGTGACACTTTTTTTTAACTTTATTTTGTACATTTACTAATTGAAAATATAAACAAAAGTAGAACAGATAGATAAAAAGACAGAAAAAAGCCAGCAGGGACTTAGGGATTTAAACTACAATACAAAATACACATATATATGTATTATAGCCATTCTGGAGGGAGAAGAGAAGGGAAAGGGAACAGAAGGAGTGTTGAACGAAATAATGGCTAAAAATTTCCCAACCCTATTGAAAGAGATGTATGTACACGTCCAGGAAGACAGTGTACCCCAAAAAGTATAAATGCCAACAGGCCTATTCCAAGACATATACTTGTCAAAATGTCTAATGCTTAAGACAAAGAGAAAACACTCAAGACAGCAAGAGAAAAGAGAACCATCACATACAAGGGGAGGTCAGTAAGATTAAGCACTAGTTTCTCATCTGAAATCATGGCGGCAAGAAGGCAGTGGTATGACATAGTCAAGGTACACAAATAAAAACTCTTCCAGCCATGAATTGTGTATGCAGCAAAGCTGGCATTCAAAAATGTTGGAGAGTTCAAAATATTAACAGATAAACAGAAATTAACAGAGAACACCAATAAGAAATCTGCAATTCAAGAAATACTGAAGGAAGTTCTGCACATTGAAAGGAAAAAACAGGAGAGAGAGAGTTGGAGGAGATTGTAAGAACAACTAAAAAGACAAAAAGAAAATATAAACAACATATGACATACATAAACCCAAAGAAAATATGGCTGTTATAAGAAATTCTTTGAAAGTAATAACACTGAATGTTAATGGATTAAACACATCAGTCAAGAGACACAGATTGGCAGAATGGATAAAGAAATATGACCCATCTATATGTTATCTAAAAAAACCCACTAAGACCCAGGGATTCAAGGAGGCTGAAAGTGAAAGACTGGAAAACAATTTTACAAGCAAACAATAACCAAAAAAGGATGGGAGAAGCTATACTAATATTGGACAAAATAGAGTTTAAATTCAAAAGTATTGTAATTGACAAAGACACATACTATATATTAATAAAAGGGTAATCTTTTGAGAAGGAAGAACAATCAAAAACATTTATGCACCTAATCAGGGTGCCTCAAAATACATGAGGCAAACACTGGAAAGACTAAGTGGAGAAATAGATGCCTCTACAATTATAGTGTGGGACTTTAATACACCATTATCACCATGAGAAACAACATCTCGACAGAGAATCAATAAAGAAATAAAAACTCAGAATAATACATTAGAGGATCTGGATCTAATAGACATATACTGAATGCTACAATCAAATACAGCAGATATACGTTCTTCTGAAGTGCACATGGATTATACTCCAAGATAGACCACATGCAGGGCCACAGAACAACTCTCAATGAATTTATAAATGAGTTCAGTAAAGTTGCAGGCTATTAGATCAATGCTCAAAAATCAGTAACATTTCTGTATACCAATAATGATTAATCTGAGGAGGAAATCTGGAAAACAAATACCATTACAATAGTAACTAAAAGAATAAAATACCTAGGAATAAATTTAACTAAAGGTGGAAAGAACTTATATACAGAAAACTACACAATGTTTTTAAAGGAAATCAAAGAAGACTTAAATAAATGGAAAAATATTCCCTGTTCATGGATAGGAAGACTAAACATCATTATAATGTCTATCCTACATAACTAATCTTCAGAGTTAATGCAATCCCAATAAAAATCAACACAGCATATTTAATGAAATGGAAAAACTAACTACAAAATTTATTTGGAATGGTAAGAGGCCCTGAATCACCAAGGACAATTCAAAAAGAAAAATGAAATTGGAGGAATCACACTATCTGACTTTAAAACATACTACAAAGCTGCAGTGGGAAAAACTGCATGGTATTGGCACAAAGATAGACATAATGACCAATGGAACCGAATTGAGAGTTCTGATATAGATCCTCACATATACAGTCATCTGATATTCAACAAGGCCACCAAGCCCACTCAGTTGGGAGAGAATAGCCTCTTCAACAAATGTTTGCTTGGAGAACTGGATATCCATATTCAAAAGAATGAGAGAGGAATACAATGTCACACCTTATACAAAAATCAACTCATGATGAATCAAAGATCTATATATAAGAGCCAAGACTATAAAGACCTTGGAAGATAATGTAGGGAAGCATCTACAGGACCTTATAATAGGAAAATTGTTTCATGAACTTCACAACAAAAGCATGAGCAGCAAAAGAAAAAATAGTTAAATGGGATATCCTCAAAATTAAAAAAAATTTGCACCTCAAAGGATGTTAGCAAGAAAGTAAAAAGGCAGTATATTCAATGAGAGAAAATATTTGACTACCAAATTTTATTAGGAGACTACTATCCTGCATATATAAAGAAATCCTATACCTCGAACACAAAAAGACAAAAACCCATTTAAAAAATGAGCAAGTGACCTAAAGAGAATTCTCTAAAGAAGAAATACAAATGGCTAAAAAGCACATGAAAAGATGCTCAGCATTGCTGACTATTACGGAAATGCAAATCAAAACTACAATGAGTTTCCATCTTATACCCATTAGAATGGCAGCTATTAAAACATCAGACTATGAGTGTTGGAGAGGATGTGGAGTAATGGCAACCCTTATCCACTGCTGGTGGGAATGTAGAATGATCCAGTCATTGTGTAGGACAGTTTGGCAATTCCTCAAAAAACTAACTATAGACCTTCCATATGATCCAGCAATTCCACTGCTGGGTATATACCCAGAAAATTTGAAAGCAAAGACATGAACAGATATATGCACATCAATGTACATAACAACATTGTTCAATATTGCCAAAAATTGGAATCTAACCAGGTGCCCATCAACAGAAGAATGGTTAAACAAAATGTGGTATATACATACAATGGAATATTATACAGCTATAAAAAGGAATGAAGTACTAACACATGGGATAACATGGATGAGTCTTCAGGACCTTATGTTGAGTGAACATGCCAGGCATTTAAGAATGAAAAGTACATGACCTCACTGATATGAAAGAAGGAAATTGAACAGTCTCAGAGAGCTATTATCTGGAAGATAGGTTTACAAGGAACAGAAAGAAAGAAGAGAACTTTGAGCCATTACTCATATGGATGTAACTATGGCAAGGTGAAAGAGTGTTGTTGTGTATTGAAGGGATAGGACAGGAGGTTAGTGATATTATTGGGTTGGGTGGTGCAATGTTGACAGGTGGGTAGACTGGGAAGGGTGAGTTGGAAGGTCCTGGGTACTGGGGAGAGGGTTGGGAGAGAAACCAGTGAATACTGGAGATTTTCAGGTATGTGGTTGAAAGTAAAAAGGTGGGAATGCTCTTATTGCAATATGACAAGGAAGGGTTACTGGTTTTGGGTGTTGGATGGGGGGAGGCATTCAGCACAGGGCACACCTGGAGCAGGCTTCTAGGGAGTGTGTGAGTGAACATTTTGTCATAATATATTGTATCATTGGGTGGAGACCAACATAATGAGCAGGAAGGGGTTGGACTCCCATCCTCGGGAGGACCGATTTGTGCAGAAATACACAGGTGGGAGTCTCTTGAAAGCAATGGTGGTTCATAATAGGGGAGGACAAACCACTGTGTCAAGACCTCAGTCTTGTTGCATGTAACTATGAATCTTGTCTTCCAACGAGTCAAGCCAGGGGGTTGCCATGGGTCGTGGGGGTGGGGAGTGGGGAGGGAGGAATAGAATGGATCAAACAGGGGGTATTTAGTGGTCAGTGGAATTGTTCTGCTTGATCTCATAGTGATGGACACAGGACATAGTAAATATCATCAAAATTTGTAGAAGTGTATGGTCTAAAATGTAAACCATAGTGTAAATCTTTGACCATGTTTACTAGCTATTTTTCACTATTTGTATATCAGTTAAAACAAAGCTACCATACACATGTAAAAAGAAATTAATATGGGGTGGGGAAAGGGGGAGGATGTTGGGTATATGAGAGTCCCCTGTATTCTATGTGTGATTTTGCTGTGACCTAAATCTTCTTTGAAAACAAAATGAAAAACAGAGACTAGGGAATGAGTAGTGGAAGATGCCATGGTACAGACAGGACACCAGATATTGCAGTGATGAAAGACAAAATGACAAAAAAAATTTTTAAATAATTTTCATTGTTTTAATATCCCAATCAATTTTATTTTAGTTTTTAAAAAAATTTTATATGTTTTATCTCATATTTAATCTTATCATTATTATTTCATTTTCCTATTAATTGTATGAAGCTATTGTAATGGCTTCATCTTTGAAGAAGCTTTGGATAACAGAAGGGCTACAACTGGGGTGGTGAAGATCATTGGTGTGGGGTGTCAGAGACTGGGGATGCATGGGATGAAGTTCACCTGAGCATACATATAAGGTATATAAAAATGTTCAAATGTTCACAGGGCATTGTCACGGTGGGTCCAGACTCAAACAATAAATGAGAGAATGCTGAATTCCCATCCTGGCAAGCTCTGCCACATTCTCTAAGGGAGCAGCAACAGTCCCCCAAGTGCAGGGGCAGTGACTGGCAAAGTAAGATGATTCTCTGATGTGCCCTTGATATTGATGACTAGGCTTATGAGTCCTTCCTCTTGTAATTGAAACTTATCCTATTGTTATGGTGCCTGAGGATTGCCTTCTGAGAGCCTCCTTGTTGCTCAAATGTGGCCTCTCTCTAAGCCAAACTCAGCATATGAATGCATTGCCTCCCCCCCAGTGTGGGACATGACTCCCAGGGATGAGCTTCCCCGGCACCAAAGGATTGCTGCCACGCACCAACTAGCAATGCAAATGGAAAAATACCTCGAATAAAATGGGGTAAAGATAAAGACAAATGAGTTTATATGGCTAAGAGATTTCAAAGTGAGTCAGGAGGTCATCCCAGAGGTAACACTTACACACATTTCAACAGGATCTCATAGACTTCCAAGGTGGATACCACCCCAAACAGTGGGGTTCCTGAGGGCTCTGGAGACAACCAGGTCTCATGGTAAGTGAAGATAGCTCCGAAGTTTGGTTCCTTGCCATTGGGCCCTACTTTGGAGTTTGTGCTCCTGAAAGTGACAGAGTTGGACTCATTTTTGTGTTCCTGCACATGGCTCATCTGTCCCTTCTATTTAAACCTATACTTGGTTCCTGAGTTTGTAGGTGTTCACCAAGAGACTCAAGTCTTTGGGATTTACATGTGCCAGCTAAACCCAGAACATCAGTGGAGCTGCAAAACCTACTCTATGGATCATTGGACTCACCCAGGAGAACTGGCAGGCTGATGATGATGGACTATGGTCGTCCCAGGGAATGGAAAGGGTCTGCTCCTGCAGGCAGGATAGTCCCATCCATCTTTCCCATGGGATATAAGCCCCCTTTCATTTGGAGGTGGAGTGGAATTCACCATCCCAGAATCCTCAGGATTGGGGAAAGAGCTGTGGACTAGAGTGGACTTACTGGTATTCAGCTATAGACATATTGTGAATCTAGCAATGGAAAAATGACAACACTGATGTGGATTCAGTGGCCACTGGAGGCTTTGGAGGTAGGGAGAGGGAAAAACAGTTGTAATACAGGGGCATTTTCAGGACTTGGGAATCATCCTGAGTGACATTGCAATGACAGATACAGGCCTTTTTATATCATCACATAACATGAAGAACTGTGTGGGAGAGAGTTTAGACTACAATGTGAACTATGGTCCATGCTTGATGGCAAAGCCCCAGGATGTGTTTTTCAAGTACAATGAATGTGCTACACTAATGAAGGTTGTTTATGTGGGAAGTTGTGGGAGGTATGGGAAGTGGGACATATGGGAATTTCTATATTTTTGTGTAACATTTGTGTAATCTAAGTAGCTTTTAAAAATTAAAAAAATTAAAATAAAGATGATATATGCATAGAAGTTAGCAACTTGAGACAATAAAATATAGTGAATGAAAAATAAATAAAAATATAAAACTAAAACAATTTTTTTGACATTGACTTTCATCACCGAAAGATCTGTTGTCTTGTATGTACAGTGAAATTTGCTTCCATTTATTCACCCAGTGTCTTTTTTTTTCCATTTTGTCTTCAAAGAAGCTTTAGGTTACAGAAAAGTCATGTACAGAATATAAGTGATTCCCAGATACCCAACATCCTCTGCCCTTTCCCTTTTCCCCTCTTAATAAACTTTGCATGTAGATGGTACATTTGTTACAACTGATGTACAAATATTGAATAATTGCTGCTAACCAGGATCATTGATTTACATTGTGGTTTACATTTCAGACCGTTCATTTTTATAAAGTTTTTGAAGTTTCACATGGTCTGTATCCATCCTTACAAGACTATGTAGGACAATTCCATCATCCCCAAAATGCCCCATGTTCTATCTATTCTGTTTCTCCCTCCCTCTCCCCTTGAGACCCATGGTAACCATCAATATTAACTCATTGAAGGCCCAGATTCATGGTTAGTTGCAGCAATATGAAGGGCTTGACATACAGGTCTGTCCTCCCCTATTAGGCACTGCCTATGCTCTCAAGAGACTCCCACCCCTCTATTTAAGATCATATCAGGAATCCCCAGGATGGGAGTCCGACACCTTCCCACTCATTATGTGAGCCTCCACACCCTGATACAACACACTATGACAAGATAAATGCTACATACTCCTTATAAGCCTGCCCTAAGTGTGCCCTGTTCTGTGTACCCCCTACGTCCAACACCTTAAAATAGTTACCCTCCCCTGCCATATTTGGCCAAAGAACATTCCCAACATTGCAGTTTCAACCACATATCTGCAAATCACCACAGTTTGCCCACTCCATCTCCCTAGCTACCCCCCCAGTTACATAGACAGTCTCAACCACCTTCCCCACCCTACCACTCTCACAAACCAGCACTGTCCAACCCAATAGCATCACTGCTCCACTTTCATGCTGATCCACTGCCCAACTACACCCTTCCACCTAATCATAGATTTTTCCCATATGGGCATTGACTCACAACCTTCTTCTCCTTCTCTGTCTCCTTTACACCTAACTTCCAAACTCTAGCTCTGTGTGACTACTCGATTTGCTTAATTCATATCAGTGAGGTCATGTAATATTTGTCCTTCAGTGCCTGTCTTGCTTCACTCAACATAATGTCTTCAAGATTTATCCAGATTATCCTGTGTGTTAATATTGCATTCCTTCTTATAGCTGTATAATATTCCATTGTATGTATACACCACAATGTGTTTATCTATTCATCTGTTGACGGACATTTGGGGTGTTACCAACTTTTGACAATAGTGAATAATGCTGCTGTGAACATTGGTGTGCATATATCTGTTCATGTCCCTGCTTTCTATTCTTCCAGGTATATACCCAGCAGGAACATATGGCAGTTCAATACTTAGATTCCTAAGGAACTACCAAACTGTCCTCCAAAATGCCTGGACCATTCCACATTCACACAAGCAGTGGATAACGGTTCTCATTCCTCCACATCCTCTCCAAAACTTGATGTCCTCTGATATCCCATTGTCCTTTTGATTTGCATTTCCCTAATAGCTAGTGATGTTGAGCATCTTTTCATGTGTGTTTTAGGCATTTGTATGTCTTCTCTGGAGAAGTGTCTCTTCAAATCAGTTGCATATTTTTAAAATGGGTTGTTTGTCTTGTTATTTTCAAGGTGTAGGATTTCTTTATATATACTATTAGACCCCTATCAGATACATGGTTATCAAATAGTTTCTCCCATTGAGTAGGGTGCCATTACACTTTCTTGGCAAACTGCTTTGAGATGAAATTTTTTTTAAATTTGCAGAGATCCCATTTATCTATTTTCTTTTGTTGCTCATGCTTTGGGTATAAAGTTCAAAAAATCATTTCCTAGTACAAGATCCTGTAGATGCATCCCTACATAATCTTCTAGGAGTTTTATGGGTATGACTTACATATTTATATCTTTGATCCTTCTTGAGTTAATTGTTGTATAATATGTAGAGTGGTATTCCACCCTCATTCTTTTGGATGTGGTTATCCAGTTCTCCAAGCAACATTTGTTGAAGAGGCTATTCTCTCCCATTTGTATGAATTTGGATGCCTTTTTGAATATATCAGGTGACTGTATTTGTGAGGATCTATATCCAAGCTCTCAATTCAGTTCCATTGTTCAGTATGTCGATTCTTGTTGCAATCTCATGAAGTTTTGACCACTGTAGCCTTGTAGTATATTTTAAAGTCAGGTAGTGTGAATCCTCTGATTTCACTTTTCTTTTTCACTATATCTTTGGCTACTCGTGGCCGCTTGCCCTTCCAAATAAATTTCATAGTTATCTTTGCCAATTTAGCAAAAAATGCTCTGGTGATTTTATTGGTAATGCATTGAATCTGTAAATCAGTTTTGGTATGATAGATATCTTAATGATGTGTAGTCTTCCTATCCATGAACAGGGAATATTCTTCTATTTATTTAGGACTTCTTTGATTTCCTTTAACTGTGTTGTATTGTTTTCTACATTAAATCTTTTACATCCTTATTTAAACTGATTTCTATGTATTTGATTCTTTTAGCTGCTCTTGTAAATAAGAATTTTTCTTGATTTCCTCCTGAGATTGATCATTATTGGTGTACAGAAATGTTATTGATTTTTGGACATTGATCTTATAACTTGACACTTTACTGAACTCATTTATAAGCTCTAGAGGCTTTGCTGTAGATTTCTCAGGGCTTTCTATGTATAGGATTGTGTTGTCTGAAAATAGTGAAATGTTTAATTCTCCCTTTCTAATTTGGATGACTTTGATATCTTTCACTTGCCTAAGTCCTCAAGCAAGTACTTCTAATACAATGTTAAATAAATTGTGAAATTGAGCATCATTGCCTTGTTCCCAATCTTAGAGGGAAAGTTTTTAGGATTTCATTATTGAAAATGATATCAGCTGTGGGTTTTTCATAAAAACACCTTATCATGTTGTGGAAGTTTCCTTCTTTCCTATCTTTTGCAGTGTTTTTATCAGGAAAGGGTGCTCTATTTATTCGAAAGCTTTTTGTGCATCTGTAGAGAGGATCATGTGATTTTTTTTCTTTTGATCTGTTTATGTTGTGTATTACTCTGATTGATTTTCTTATGTTGAAACATCCTTGCATACCAGGGATGAAACCTACTTGGTCATGGTGTATCATTTGATGTGATGTTGAATATGATTATCAATTATGTTGTTCAGGATTTTAGCATCTAGGTTCATTAGATATTGTCCTATAGTTTTCCTTTCTTTGGGCATCTTTGTTTGGCTTTGGTATTAGGGTGATATTGGCTTCATAGAATGAGTTAGGCAATCTCCCCTTCACTTCTATTTTCAGAAGAGTTTAAGCAAGATTGATGTTAGTTGTTTCCAGAATGTTTGGTAGAATCCACCTGTGAAACCATCTGGTCCTGTGCCCTTCCTCATTGGGATGTTATTGATGACTAATTCTGTATCATTACTTGTGATTTGTCTTTGAGTTAATCACTTTCTTCTTTCATCAATGTAGGTTTCTTGTGTGTTTCTAGAAATTTGTCCACTTCCTCTAAATTATTCATCTTGTTGTCATAAAAATTTTCAAAGTATCCTTTATGATACTCTTTATTTTATTTTTTTTTATGATGCTCTTTATTTCAGTTGGGTCTTCGGTGATATTCCCTTACTCATTACTTTATGTATTTCCATCTTCTCTTTTTTCTTTGTTAGTCTACCTAAGGGTTTGTCAATTTTATTAATTTTCACAAAGAACCAGCTTTTGATTCTGTTTATTTTTTCTAGTGCTTTCTTATTTTAAATTTCATTTAGCTCTCATCTAATATTTGGCATTTCCTACTTTATATCCATTGGGGTTAGTTTGTTCTTTTTTAATTCCTCCTCGCGTATAATTACGTCTTTGTTTTTAGCTCTTTCTTCTTTTTAAATGTAAGCATTTTGACTGTGAATTTCCCTCTCAGCTCTGCTTTTGCTGAATACCATTTGTTTTGATACATTGTGTTTTCATTTTCTTTCATTTCAAGGTAATTACTGATTTATTTTGCAATTTCCTCCTTGACCACTGATTATCTAAGAGTGTGTTGCTTAATTTCCATGTCTGCAGGCCTAATCTGCTTCTATGCCCCATACTGATTTCCAGCTTCATTCCATTGTGGTCACACAAATTACATTGTATAATATCAATCGGTCTGAATACATTCAGAGTTGTTCTGTGGCATAGCATGTGGTCTATCCTGGCAAATGATGTACATGCACGTGAGAAGAATGTATATCCCACTGTATTTTGGTGTAATGTTCTTTAAATATCTATTACATCCAGATTCTATAATGTATTATTCAAGGTCTCTGTTTCTTTACTCATTCTCTGTTGAGATGTTCTATCTAATGGTGGTAATGATGTATTAAAGTCCCCCACAATTATTGCAGAAACTTCTATTTCTCCACTTAGTTTTTCCAATGTTTGCTTCATGTATTTTGAGGTACCCTGGTTTGATGCATACATGTTTATGATTGCTTTTTCTTCTTCAGAGATTACTACATTTATTACTATATTAGGGCCTTTCTTTATCTCTTAAAATAGTTTTCCATTTAAAGACTCTTTTGTAAGATATTAGTATATTTATTCCCACCCTTTTCTTCATTTTTGTTTGCATGTAAATTTTTTCCAACCATACACTTTTAGCTTCCTTGTGACCTTGGGTCTAAGATGGGTTTCTTGTAGGCAGCATATAGATGGGTCATATTTCCTTATCCATTCTGCCAATCTGTGTCTCTTGATGGGGGAGTTTAATCCATTAACATTCAATGTTATTATTACTGTCATGTAATTACTTACAGTAGCCATATTTTCTTTAGATTTATATACACCATATACTGTTTTTGTCTTTTTATCATTTTAATTATTCTTACACTCTCTTCCAACTCTCTATGTCCTGTGTTTTCTTTTCAACCTGCAGAACTGCCTTTAATATTTCTTGAAGGATAAGTTTCTTATTGAAAAACTCTTAATTTCTGTTTATCTGTGAATATTTTGAACTTTCCCTCAGTTTTCAATGTAGCTTTGCTCATAGAGAATTTTTGGCTGAAAGATTTTTCTTTAAGCACTTTAACTATGACATAACACTGCCCTCTTGCCTCCATGGTTTCAGAAGAGTAAACAGTTCTTAATCTGATAAAGCTTACCTTGTATTTGATGGGTTTCTTTTCCCTTGCTTTTTTCAGTATTCTGCCTTTGTCTTGACCTTTGCACAATTTCACAAGTATATATCTTGGAGGAGGACTTTTAGGATTTATACTGTTTTGTATGTGCTGTGCTTCCTGGACATGTATGTCCACATCCCTCAAGAGAGTTGGGGAATTTTCAGCCATTAATTACTCCAATTCTTCTTTTGCCCCCTTTCCCTTCTCTTCTCCTTCTGCGATACCAATAATGCACGTGTTTGTGTGTTTGTGCATTTTGTGTTGTCATTCAAGTCATTAAATCCCTGCTGGATTTTTTCTATCTTTTTATCCCTTCTACTATCTGTCTGATTTCAGCTATAATGTCTTCTGTATCACTGATGTTTCCTCAACCTGTTCAAATTTGCTATTATTTGCTTGCAGTGAATTTTTGATTTCTTGCATTGTGCCATTCATCACCATCTGGTCCGTTATCTTTTTATGTATGTTTACAATTTCTACACTATGTTGCTCCAGTTTCCTCTTAATATCCTTTATCTCTTCTTCATTTCATTAAGTTGATTCATGATGTTTGATTGGACATCCTTGATAAGTTATTCCATATTCTGCATCTCCTCTTGTTTTTTAATTTGTTCATTAGACTGGACCATGTCATCCTTTTTCTTAGTATAGCTTGTAGTTTTTTCTTGGTGTCTAGGCATCTATTTATTTTGACGTGCTTATTTTGGTGGTTAGCTTCTCGGTCTACTGTAGAGCTTTATTTTGTTGTTTTTGTGTGGGTGGTAAGTTTACTTCTTGATACTTCATTCCTGTTCTTCTATATACTTGCAGTCATCTCCATTCCATTATCATAAAAATATTGGGACCAGAAAAGGGAAAGAGATATGAAGAGAAAAATAAGAATATTAACAATAATAGAAAAGGTAGAAGAGAAACTGTGCAAAAAGTAGAAAACTAAGCCATACAAGTGAAAAATCATTAAAAATACAAAGAATTCTAGATATAGGATCACCAGGGAATAGTGAAATTTTCAGTTTTTCTTTTCCTATTTCTGTGCCTTTTATTTCTTTATCTAGTCTAATTTTTCTAGTTAGAACCCCTAGGACAACGTTGAATAAAAATGGTGACACTAGGCATCCTTGCCTTGTTCTTGATCTCAGTGGGAAGCTTTTCAATCTTTCCCCAATGAGTACACTGCTACTTGTAGGTTTTTCATATATACACTTTACGTTTTTGAGACTGCCTCCTTCTATTTCTTTCTTTTGGAGTGTTTTTTTTTATAAAGAAAAGGTGTTGTATTTTGACAAACACATTTTCTGCATCAATTGAGAGAATCATATGATTTTTCTTCTTCAATTTATCAATTTGGTTTATTACACTGATATTCTTGTATACCTAGTATAAAACCCACTTGATTGTGATGTATAATTATTTTAGTGTGCTTTTGGTTTCTGTTTGCAAGTATTTTCTTGAGGATTTTTGCCTTTGAATTCATTAGAAATATTGCTAATTAATTTTTTTTTTAGTATCTTTATTTGGTTTTAGTATTAGGGCAATGTTGGCTTCATAGAATCAGTTTGGAACATTCTTTCCCAGTCAATTTTTTAGAATAGCTTCAACAAAATGAGTGTTTTATCGGCTTTAAGGGATTTGTAGCATTCATCTGTGAAGCCATGTGGTCTTGGGCTTTTCAACTTTTGGAGGGTTTGAAGACTCTTTCAATCTCTTCACTAGTGATTGGTTTCTTGATATCTTCTATTTCTTCTAGGGTCACTAGTGGTTTGAGTGTTTCTAGAAATGTGTCCATATCCTCCACTTTCTCTATGTTTTTGTCAAACAGTTTTTCATAGTATAAGCTTATGATCTTTCTTTTTTCTGTCAGATCAGTGGGTAATATCCGCCCTCTCATTTCTGATTTTGTTATTTCCCTCCTCTCTTTTTTCCTTTTTCAGCCTAGCTAAGTGTTTGCTGATTTTTTTTGATCTTGTCAAAGAATCAGCTCTTAATTTTGTTGATACTCTCAATTGTTGTGTGTGTGTGTGTGTGTGCATGTTTTCATTAATTTCTGCTCTGCTCTTTCTTTCTTCCCTTCAACTTGGTTTGGGATTAGTTGGCAATTCTTTTTCTAGTTCCTTCAAGTGTGCATTTAGATCAATTTTAGTCTTTCTTCATTTTTAATGTATGCATTGAGGGTTGTAATTTTCCATCCCAGCACTGCTTTTGCAGTGTCCCATAGGTTTTATATGGTGTCTTCTCATTTGCATTCATCCCAACATATTTACTGAATTCTCTTGAAATTTCTTCTTTGGCCCACTGATTGATTAAGAGTGTATTGTTTAATCTCCATATATTTATGGATTTTCCATTTGTTCATCACTTATTATTTTCCAGCTTCATTCCACTATACTTAGAGAAACTGTCCTGTATAATTACAGTGTTTTTAAATTTATTGAGAATTGTCTTGTGACCCAACATATAGTCTGTCTTTCCGAAGGATCCATGAACAGTTACAGACTATATATCCTGCTGTTTGGAGGTGAAATTTTCTGTATATGTCTATTAGGTTTAGTCCACTTATCATATTATTTGATTTCTTTGTTTCTTTGTTATCACTGTAAATGCACTACTTCATTCATTTTCTCCTTTGCCTGACTGTTGTCACATTGTTCTATCATTTGTCTTCTTACTCTTTAGGTTACCCTTCCTAATAATCTTCATTTCTATACTCTTCTCCAAATCTCTTGCCCTTGTTTTTTCTTTCACCACTCCCTTTAGTATCTCTTGTAATTCTGGTCTTTTGGTAACACATTCTATGAGATTTGATTGTCCATGAAGACTTAGAATCCACCATTGTTTTTGAAGGACAGTTTTGCTGGATACAGAATTCTTGGTTGGCACTTTTTCTCTTTCAGTAACTTAAATACATTATACCACAATCTTCTCTCCTTTGTACTTTCTGATGAGAAGCCAGCATTTAATCCTATCAATTTTCTCTTCTATGTGATGCTTTTCTCTCCTCTTGCTGGTGTCATAATTGTCTCTTTTTTTCTGATATTTATCATTCTGTATAGTAAGTGTCTCAGGGTAGGTTTTTAGATTTATTTTGTTTGACATGCATCATCCTTCTTGGTGTCTTTTATAAGGCTTTGGAAATTTTCATTTATATGTTCCTCAAATATCTTTATGATGCTTTTCCACACTATTCTCATTCTGGGACACCAATAATGCAAAGGTTTGTCCATTTCTAACTGTCATTCAAATCCTTGAAACTCTGTTCCATTGTTTCCATTCTCTTTTTTATCTTTACTCCTGTCTTTTCCAGTATAGATGTCTGTATTCAAAATCACTAATTCTGTATTCATTCAATTCAAATTAGCGCTTATGTGGTTCTAAAGTATTTTTGCTTTCATCCAACATATCTTTTATTCTCATCAGGTCTACTTTACTTTGCAGGCTTTCAAATTGTTCTTTATGTTCACCAAGTGTCTTCTTAATATCCTTTATTTGTTTAGTCATTTATTATTATTATTATTTGAAGTGATTTAGGTGAGTTGTGTGATTATCATTGATTGCCTTAAATCTTGTATCTTTTCAGTATATTTGGTTTGGTCCTTTGGCGGGCCATTTCTTCCTGTCTCCTAGTATGGCTTGTAATTTTTTGCTGATGTCAGGGAATCTGAATTGGTGAACTTACTCTAATGGCCAATTTATGTCTCTTTCCTATCTTTTTTATTCCCAGCTCTTCTTTCATATTTGGTTTAACTTATTCTGATTCTTTAAGATTGCCTGGTATAAGTTATCAAAACCGGGCCAGAATTGTCTTGGTTTTGGAGATGCACACAAGAACAGAAGGAATATTGAATTCCCATGCTGGGGAGTGATGCTACATTTTCTCATAGGACAGCAAGAATCCTCTGAGTGCAAACGCAGTGCCTAGTGAAGCAAGACAGATCATTACACCAGGCCCTTGACATTGATGATTGTACTAATGAAACTTTTCTTGTGATATTAAAAGTTAGCCTTGTATTATATATTGCATAAGAGTTACTGCCTGAAAGTCTCCTTGATGCTGAAAAGTAGCCTCTTTCTAAAAAATCCCTGCATATAAATGCCCTAACTTCCCTGTGGCATGGGACACACTCCCAGGGATGAGCCTCTTTGGCACCAAGGGATTATTAACAAGAGCTGACTAGCAATACATCTGAAAAAAGACCTTAACTAAAAGCAGAAATGGTAATTACAAATGAGTTGTTTAGGCTAAGAAGTTTCAAATTGAGTTGAGAGGTCATTCCAGAGGTTATACTTATGCACATCTCAGTGGATCTCATTGACTGCCACAGTAAACAGTGTCTCAATAGCAGGGCTCCTAAGCACCCTACAGACATCCAGACACTATAAGCTGGGCATACACCTCATGAGTTTGGCTCCCTGTCTGTAAGCCTTACTTTGGAATTTATAATCCCAAATGTAACAGAGTTAAACTCATTTACAGTTTCCCTACACATGGCTCTACTAAACATTTTTATTTGAACTTATAATGAGCACAGTACTTGAAAAATATATGTTCCAGAGGCTCAAATCTTTGTCCATCCTTGTGTCAGTTGAGCCTTGAATCTCAGATGAGTTCCAACACCTACTCTCCAGTTCATTGGATTTACCCAGGACAACTAACAAGGAGATGATGATGGACAACATCCATCCAAGGAAGAGAGGGTGTCTGCAACTTCAAGCAAGATAGTTCCATCCTCCTGCCCCCTGGCATCTAAGCCCCTCTCAATTAGAAGCAAAGTGGGCATCGCCATCCCAAAGTCATCAAGATTGTGAAAGAGCAATGGAGTAAAGTAGACTTGTTATTATACTATAAACATTATTATTCCAGCAATGGAAAAAGTTTTTTTCATTGATATAAATGCAGTGTCCATCAGAGGATCTGAGGGGAGGGAAAAGGAAGAATAGGTGCTATATGGGAAGTTATTTGGGACATTGGAATTGTCCTGCAAGACATTGCAATGATGGGTACAGTCCATTAAATATTTTGTCATTTCATACAGAATTGTGTGGGACAGAGTGTGACCTATATTGTAAATGATAGTCCATGGTTAGTAGAATTGTTTCAATATGTGTTCATCAATTTTAACTAATGTACCACACTAATGGAGGATGTTGTTAATGTGGGAAAATTTGGAAGGGGTTGGGAGTGCAGCATATGAGAATATCCTGTATTTTCTATGTAGCATTTTTGTATTCAAAAGCTAATTTAAAATTTTTAAAAATGATTTAAAAAATCGGGTGAGGAACTCACTAATGGGGCAGTTTTTTCCCAGGAGTTAAGGATAGAGAGAATACTGAGAACAGTTTTTGTGCATGCAATTTCCAGACTGGTCCAGAGATGGCGTTCATCTGTGCACCTTTCCTTGAAGGTGTTTCAGTCTTGGCTGTGCTTTGTTGATGTGTTGAATCTCCAGAGCATAAATTCAAAGCAAGATCTGCGGGCCAAATTCACTGAAGAAAATCCCTTCTGACTCCCACTCCCTTCTTCCTTGAAACATCTGGCAGGGAGGCAGATGTCTTTTCCCCACACAGGTGGTCACAGTGAATCAGGGGTTTTACCCCAGCTTAATATCTTACAGTGGGGTCGAGGAGCCTTTCTCGGTTGATGCAGGGGCTCAGTAAATTACGTTTTTTGCCTCGCCTTCTTCATCTCTCTTTCCCTCCCTCTCTTGGGAGTTGTGTAGCCCTCTCCTTGTCTGTTGAACCCCAACACAGGTTTCTTGTACAGCTTTTGGCTCTTTTTCCATTGTTTTTATGAAAGAATTTAGCTCTGACTTTTAGTCCACTACCATCTTCCCATAATCCCCATGGTGGCGATTTTACCACATTCTCTAGCACCAAGAAGCATGAGCTTCATTTCTTTGTCTGCTTTCTACCAATCCTATTGCAATTGTGGTTGATCATTTTCTCCATTCCATTGCTGCCCTGTCCTCAGCACTCAACCTGCAGCCCATGGTGGTGGCAGGAGAGGGGATTGAAGGGGGCACACTCACACACCACAGCAACTGCATCTCCAGCAGCAGAGACAGCATCTGCTCCTGGGTGGCATCCCTCTCTGTTTGCTCCTGGAGCTCCCCAGCTTCATTTTAAAAGTCTTTTTCTATTATGTCCAAAATCTGGTCTCATTTGTTTATGTTTTCTGAGTATTTATCTTGTCCCTGTTGGTGGGTTACATTTCCAATTTCTTTGTTTTGTGTTTATGTTTTGCACACTGAATATTTTAATATTTTACGGTGTTAACTCTGGGATTTATTTTCTGAGATGTCTGTTCCTACAGTTGCATCCATCTAGTGATATGATGGGGATTTCCTTAAGTATCAGGAAATAACAAAAACAAGAAAACCACTGCAAACAGCTCCTTTCATGGTCTTTTCAGATTGGTTTTACATGGCTTGTGTTCTCCTTCAGAACTAACCCTTCTTAACAAGAAGAACAACCTGAGGTGCTTGAAAAGCACAGGGTTCTCTGCATCTTTTCTTCTCTATCTTATCTTAATTTCAGAGCATGTGTGTTTCTTGTCTTAGGCTTGCATATCCACTTGCTTTTGGCTTTCTACTCCTCCATTTATAGGAATTTGAATTTCTGTTGCCTTCTGCTGAGAGTTCTTTTTAAGGACCCCATGCATTTAATTCTTTGCTCCAGTTTTCAATGACTTAATTATTTTCTACAGTGCTTTAGATGATTCTCTGCCTGTAGGATAATTTCTGTTTGCTGAGACAAGTTTCCTGATTCAGTACTTCAGGCTTTGCTCTCATAGATTGGCAGTGGCATACAGGTATCCCATTATGCTCATAGAAGATACTCTGCTCCTTCTGGAACAGGTCCATAGGTCCACAATGTGAGTGCAGGCTGACTTCAAACGATGTTGACAATGTGGTTGGGGAGAGAGTTTAGCAAGGAGCTTCATCTACTGTTTTTCCAGCCACGTTCATTGACTCCTCACTTGCTCAGATACTGCAATTTTTAACTGTTTTCTGGAATTTTGAGGAAGGTGTCTCTTCCAGTTTTTGCTGGCTGTTCAAAAACCTGAGAAAGAATGGCATCCTCAAGTATTTACAATGCCATCTTGGTTGACCAGATGTCCAAAGTAGGTGAGTTTTGAAAGCCTTCATTCATATCAACTTTATAAAAGATTGGTGAGTAGAAATATAGAGAGGATGTATAAATAGAATTATATTTGAAAAATCTGTGCTGAGAGTCTCATTATCCCCAAGAGTGAGAGGAGAGCATCATGGGACCCCTTTGAGAACTTGATCCTTTGGCTACTATTAGTGGATAAGATGGGCTGGAAGAGCAAATGTGAGTTGTTTATACCCTGTGATAGCTTTGAACTTCAAGGATTTCCCCAGGCATAATGTGAAAAAAAAGTTGTGAAGCCTGTTTAAATTTCATCCCAGGCAAGAGAAAGTACTATTTCCATTGAGTGAATATTGAGGAATAGTGGTAGCCAAAATACTTTGCTTTAATGATGTTATCAATGTTCTTGTTACCAATATATTTTAAATTCAAGTGTTATCAAATGTATAAGAGGTAATACAATATTATTTTTCATGTTAAAATATTATGTATGAGCTTGAAGAATGTGATTCACTGTCATTGAAGTAGATTGTATCCTCAATATTTGAGGGGTTTTAAATTTTACTTGAGATTCCAAAGGTAAGAAGCTTGATATACTGAAGCTTGTGGGAGGCTTAATTTGGCTTACTGTAAGGAACAACTTCTAAAGGTTAGAAAAGTCCAAAATGAAAAGTGACTGCCTGAGAGGTAATTGGCTTCTCATCCCAGAGACTTTAGATAGTAGCTGTGAAATCACCATTGATCCTGGTGCAGAGGTCTGTGAATTAAGTAAAGACCTCAGATGTTTCTTCCAAATCTAATATATTGCCCTAAATTTTCTAGCCTTTTCCTTTTATCTTCTTCTTAAGAACACAGGGCTGCATATAAAGATAGTGATTACCAGAGGTTCTGAGGGGAGGGTTAGGGAAGAATAGGTGGAATATAGGGCATTTTAGGACATTGAAATACTTCTGCATGATATTGCAATGATGGATACAGGCCATTAAATACTTTGCTAAAACATATAAAATTGTACAGTGCAAAGTGTAAACCATTATTAGTAGGAGTACATCAGCATTTTTTCAATTGTAATGAACATACTACAGAAATGTAAGACATTATTAATAGGGGAAAATATGAAAAAGGGTGGGGGTCGTGTAATGGGAATCCCCTATATTTTCATGGTACCTTTTTCTGTAATCTAAAAATTCTTTAAAAATAAAATATAATTTAAAAAAATTTAAAAACAAAACATAGTGCTGCAAGCCAAAAAGCCTATAATACAAATGGGTGATGTGCAAAAGGGGCCTGGTTAGGTGGAAAAGATGCCTTCTACCAATCCTATTGCAATTGAGGTGCCACGCTCCTTCTAGTGGGAGCAACTGAATCTCATTTCTCATTGGTTTATCTTAAGGTAATTTGGGTCCAATTTTTACATATCTTTTGGAATTGCAGGAAAAACCCCAGCTCTTGGATTATGGTCCTCACCAGTCTCCCCTGCTGAGTAAGGGAAACATAAGCAGTTATGAGTTCTTCAGGTTAGGAGTTCCAATTCCTCCACCCCACAGATGAACTTGGGACCAAAGAGAAATGTATCTCCTTGGACAGCTTTAGATGACACCACTCTCAATTAGGACTCACATCATCTTTGTAACCAATAGAATTGAGGGAGATTAATGCAAGAGTTTTCTTTTCTGGAGCTACAGTGTGAGTACTGACTGAGTGAGTTATTCTAAGATCACAGTCAGAATCCAAAAACTCTAAAAATATTCCATCATTAGCTCTGGGTTTCATTGTGTAGGGTCCACTGTTTAAAGACATATAGTTGTAATGTTCATGAAAGGTTTCATGCAGAAAACATTGTATAACTGATTGAGTCCCTTTTTCTCCAGAACTTACCCACCCATTCAGCCTTTCCATTTATACACATCATTATTCTCATGTGCATCTCTTACTCTTTGTTGGAGAAGATGCTGAGAGTCAGAGCATAAAGGGTTACGCATTCAACAAGCATGCTTGCTGGCAGAGACACGTTAGTAAATGTCTCCAAGGATACGGCATACTGCAGACATCAGTGGGAGGAGGCAGAGCGAAATGAACTCACCACACAGATGTTATTGTCTGAATTCCCAAGAAAAATTGTCTGGGAACTCACAAGCAGGTAGCTCTCTCACGCAACAAGCTGAGACATTAGATAGACTAAGGCATTTAGGGCTAGAAACAATGTTTATACTTATGCCCCTTGGTAGACTGCCAGAGAAGGCAGTGTTCTTGCTGTAGTAAGAGAAACATAGTGGGAGAGCAAGGTTGGGGGGGGAGAATTTATGTGTTGTTTTAAGCTAAATAAAAGAAAGGTTCACAGGGATCTCTGGGCTGTTTTCACCTGAGTGAACTTCAGCCCTCTCCTTCATATACATCAACTTGTCTGACTCTTCCTTTGTGCCGCACACTGACAACAACAACTCTTCACTTGCAAAAATTAGTGAACTAGTTGAATAATTACTGGAATTTCTATTATTTTATGTAGATTGTGAGGGTGGCTTAAAATAATTTTGAAGATCCCTTCCCAAACTCAACTCTTATAATATTAACGGTTAAAATATTCAAAGCTCATTGTAAATATCAGAGCCAGGATACAAAGAAGAAATGTATGGTCAGAGTAGTTGAAGGTAAAAAAAGGAAGACTTCTTGGAAGAATAGACGAGAGATTGAAAAAACCATCCCACTGCATGAACTTGCATTTGATAAAACTCAAGTAGATACTTTTGAATTGTGTTGATGTTTTGTTCAGTATATCCCTAGGTCATGTTTGCCCTCTACTTAATAATGAATGATTCTCAAGTTAGGTCTCTTCCATTTTATATTTGTTCAACTGAGGTTTTGAAGCTAAGTCCAATTTGCCTATGGAATATTTTCTTATTGAAATAAGGCTCCTTTTTCATCATGTTGAGATACTTTTGATTATGGTTCTATATTTATCATCTTTATCATTCAGGGTCATCCAGAGAAATATAACCACCAGGATAAATAATTTATTTAAGGAATTGACTTATGTGGTTGTGGGGGGCTGACAATTTTGAGATATGTAGTGTAGGTTGGAAGGTGGGAAAATCTCAGAAGAGTAACATGGCAATTTTGAATCTGAAATCCACATTGGAGCCTGGCAGGATTTAAATTGTGAGGGGAGTTGATGTTGCCCTGAAGCAGATGTTCTTTTTGGTACATGCAGTATTTTGTTCTAAAGGTGACCAACTCATTAGATGAAGTCCACTTACATTATGGAGGGAAATCTACTTAAGGTCAATTGATTGTAGATGCTAGTTTAAATTATGAAATAACTTTAAATCAACATCTAAGCTGTATTTGACCAAACAACTAGACACAATAACCCAAGCAAAATGAAACCTAATATGAACCATCAGATCACATCAACTATATTCCTAAACTTTAATTCAGTTACAATTATATTAAGCATATTTCTATGTCAAAATAAAAATCCTTGATAAAAATATAGAGCAAATCTAAGTTTAAAAAGAGAAACCTTATTGAAGATGTGTTAATCCTTTAATTTCGTATAGGAAACAAAAGTTACTGGAACATATTTGTGTACCAGGCATGATGTCAGGTTTGGGAATGCATTCATTAAGTCATTCAACAATATCTATTAAGAGCCTTTTATTCAAGAAACAGTACAATGGGAAACGGAGATACAGTAGTAAACAAAATAGACCCCATTGCCTGAAAATTTTTATGTATACCCCTCTTTCATACTTTCTCAATGTGTATTATTGTGAGTCTGCATGTTTCTTGGAGGAAATGAGTTTTCATGAGATTTTAAGTGAGCTTTTCACGACCCATTCCCAAAATGTGTTTAATATCTACTACGTGAAATGAATAAAAGTAACTCTTTAGAACCTTATGTAGTATAAAGGAAGACACTAATATTTATTTTTGTATTCACTATGTTCTCATCACTGAGAACCTCCTCACTTGAAAAGGAACAAAGATAAACAAAATTAAGTAAAAAAGAAAAACAGAGAATACAATGCTATATTTTTATACCTTAGATGTCGAGAATTAGTTTCCACATCCCTGCATTTGGTCTTAACCAAACACTGTTACGGAGGCAGTATATCAACTCTACTTTCAGATAAGGAAACCTCAGATCCATGAGAGTGAGATGTTTGATGGAAGTCACCAAATAAGGAGACAAAAGGACTGTGGTTTGAATGATGGCCAGATCATTCTTAATCCAGTGATCTCTACTTTAAAGATGAGAAGAGTAGGAAAAGGAATAAAGTGGATAGAATGGAAGTGAATAATGAAATTTACAAAATATATCACTTAGGAGTATTTAGGGAGTCCTGTGAAATAACAAATTAATTCATGTTCTTTATAAGAAGCATTAAACTTTCTTTTGCTATTTGTACAGATGAAAGGATATGGGAAAGTTCAACACCAGTTTTGTAGAGGGCTTCATTTTGGTGGGCTTCTCAGTTTGGCCTCAACTAAAATTCATCCTTTTTGTCTTTATTTTGATTTTTGACTCCCTAACTCTCTTTGACAACATCACCATTATCATTGTCTTTTGCCTGAACCATCAGTTGCACACACCTGTGTACTTCTTCTTCTGCCACTTGTCTTTCCTGGACAACTACTATCCCAACAGCACAGTTCTTCAGCTTCTAGTCAACCTTCATGGGGCAGAGTGGACCATCACCTATGGAGGGTGTGTGGCATAACTCTTCATCTTCCTTGCCCTGGGCTCCACTGAGTGTGTGTTCCTGGTGGTTATAGCCTTTTTCCACTATGCTGCTATCTATGGACAACTGCAGTACATGGCTATTATACACTCCCATTAAGCTGGACCCTGGCTGTCATTTCCTGGGCAGGAGGCTTCATGAACACTCTGATTTAGACCAGTCTTTGATGGCCATGCCCTTCTGTGGCCTCTGTCATCTGACCATTCTGTGAGATGCTTGTACTTCTGAAGCTGGCTTCTGAGGACTTACAAGGGTCAGAGTCGAAATGTTTCTGGTTGAAGCTATTACTTTAGTGCTTTCTTCAGCACTAATTCTAAGTTCCTATGTACATGTGCTCAGGTAGTGGAAAGGGTCAATCAATGGTTGGGTGCAGAAATGTTTTTGGGACTTGTGGATCCCACCTATTAGTGGTTTCCTTTTTTTATGGCTCAGCCATATACACATATTTCCAATTCATGCACAGTTATTTTCAGAATGAAGCAAAGTTTGTTTCCTTTATTGTACTATAATTATCCCAATGCTCAATCCTCTGGTTTATAACCTAAGAAACAAGGATGTGAAGGACGCACTGAGGAAGGTACTATGAAAAGGCAGAGACTTGGGGCAGAAACTGAATTCTGCTTTTTTATTAATTAACTAAGTCCCTGTTCATGTCCCTCCACATCTCTGGGCCCATTTCTGAGGTCTCTTGTTATGTGAACCTAGATAAATTACCTAAAACCTTTGAACTACGTACAAATGGTTACCCTTATATGATTCTTGGAGACATTAAGAGATCACAAACAGAGGTGCTTCATGGAACATATAAAATCTGAAACATGGATGTTATTTAACTACTTGAAGAAAAAGGCAAAATCATTAAGGCAGAACTGAGTAACTGAGTAAAGGGAGGCATCAAAATCTCATCAGCTGTTCCAAGAGTATCAGTAATACTGAATGGTGTCATAGACAAGATGTTTTTCATACAACATTGAAGAGAGTAGAGAAGAAATGAACATAAAAATAATGAGCCTATAAGAAGTGATAATAAAAAAGTAAAAGGTAAACAGGAATGGCAAAGAAGATATAAAGAGATTTTTGTGGTAGGGCATGTTGGAAAGTTCCAGGGGCTGCAGGATAAAATGTGAAGACAATGGATATTTCAAATTCCACCCTTGTCATTTCATTCCATGTACTTAAATGTATGTTTCATGTTATAGTGTTAAGGTTCTCTTGCTAAAACCTCAATCAGGTACAGTAATTTTCAGGCTAAATAAATACTCTTCTATTACAATTAAAATAGCTGATATTTGTTTAATATTATAAAACTGTTTCTATATAAATTGTCATTAATCTTTACAGCAACATTGTGGGATAGTTATTATTTTGTATTTCCTATTTATTCATGATGAAAAATCAGTTCAAAGGTTTTAGATAATTTATCTAAGTTTACATAGCAAATTGGAATGATGATCTGATTCATGTTTCTGCATCCCTAAACCCAGCACTTATTATACCACACTACCAGTGATCTTTATTGAGAGTCAATTTCAAAAATATTTATAGAAGCATATCATTCGTACATGACCATTTATGGAGAATACATATATAGTAAAAATTATGAACTTACAAAAGAAACATGCGTATCACCATACAAGGCTCCCACATATCTCCCCACCACCAACACCTTGCATTGTTGTGTAACATTTGTTACAAACTATGAAAGAGCATTATTAAATCATTATTACTATTTTAATATATTTTATACATAAACTGTGAACTTACAAAACAATCTTGTACATGTGCAGCATTCCCATACAATACCCCTTCATTAACACTCCAGAAAAACATATTAAAATATACAAATATGTACTGTGAATTCTTCTGTTTACTAAGAATGTATAAACTAATCAATGTATAATTCCTTATGCAACTATGTACATATATTTGTATAAAATTTCAAAAAATGGTCTGTTTGTATAGTATATTTACATACTGCCTTCTCCAAAATGTAAGGGTAAAGATTATTTTTATATACTCACAACATGAAAATAGATTATAATGTATATTTGTGTGTATATCCATCCCCAAAATTGCACATATTCACACACATCTGCCAAAGGAAAAAACAATTAAAAAGTCCATAAACCCCTGAAAAAAACTATTACTCTGAAATACCCCATGCCTTACATTTGGTGTATTTTCCCTTTGACCACCCAATTATTAACACCCCATATTAGTATTATGTATTTGTTATTGTTCATGAGAGAATGTTCTCCTATTTGTTCTTTTAACCACAGTCCATTTTTTAGCACAGGATTCCCTGTATTATACAGTCCCATTCTTTGTACAATCCATTTAAAGTATACACACAGTGGCTCTCATTTTCATCAAAGAGTTGTCTTGTTTCAGCCTCAGTCAATTTTAGAATGTTTTCTTTATAGAGTCAATTTTAAATAGGGAAATATTGAGGTTGGAAAGAAAGATAGTTGGAGAAGGACTTCACAATTTTACTTTAGTCAATGTTCTCCAGGATTCTAGACCCTGGAGTTACTCCCATATTTTTTGGTCTGAAAGAATATTTTTTTCAAGTACAAAGCTAATATTTACTGTAAAAATTGTTTCTATTTACTAAACTCTAAGTATAGTTTAAGCACTATGATATACCTTACACTACATCGTTACAATTCTTACAACAGGAAAGATAGGTATTATCTGCCACTCACAATTTATTTTTACTAAACAAAGACTGAAATTTAGATCATTATTTTGAGTAAGTTGACTTAAGTTACTGAGGAGGGAAGTAGAGGGATAGGATTTGATTCTGGACTGTCATCTTCCAAAGCCTACCCTCCACGCCACTGCCTAATCATCCATACTTTTATATCTATAGCTCAAGGCACTAACCAAAAGAAGTAATACAATCTTCATGGACCAAGTGGTTTTTCTTTTGAATGTTGGTTGTATGAAAATTCTTGTATCTTAGTATAAGAATCAAGATATAAACAATTCAAGCATATGGAATAACCCAAAGGAGGAAGGATGATCAGAAATAGAAGGAGAGCATTTAATAAAATTATTATGTGGTTAAAATGTTATCGTTTTTAATTTGGCACACAGTGAAAATGGCCACTCAGTTATATTACAGTGAGCATATCCCATACACAAACAATGTTAAAGGTCACTGGTACAGTTGGGCATACTCAGCCATTGCTTTTTTGAAGTCAGTTCCTGTGGGAGGCAAATTCCAATACAATGGGATTCTGCACCCCTGGGATCTATGTGTACCTTCTCATCCATGGCATGGCTAATTGATCAATAGAGACTGTGTGTCCCTGTAGCTATGCCAGACCCAAAAAGGGTTTCCTAATTTCCCTAAGTTGCCTCTCTGAGAAAGGAATCAGAAGTAACTTGCCATTATTGAGCAGGAGAATATTTGCAGCATAGCACTCGTCTCATTTTTTCTTTTAGAGACTAACTGGATGCCATTCAAAATCTATTGCAACTTGTCCTTACCCTGCTAAACCTCCTAAATGGAGCTTTAACGACAACTAATGGTGCATGTACGAATTATACTTTGGGCTTATCTACTGAAAAAGAGAGATAGGAGAGAAGAGGCTGTGTAGTATTGACTGTAAAGAAAAAATAAGGGATGATTTAATAAGGAACAAATAACAAGAACATAGAAAGATTTCAGTGAACTGTATGAAAATCTGTTACTCTTGTATTTAAACACTCTTGGATTTTATAACATTTTTTTAAAAATGTCCTTAGTTTTACTGGTATGAGCTATACTTAAAATACATAGGAACCGCTCAAAAGCTGGGTGCTTAGGAGATCAGGTGTGTGTGTTCTTTTAACTGAAGAAAGGAAGAGTCAGATTCACCCATCTCAGAACAAGCAGCAGAAGAGAAGATTCCTATCCTCAGGGAAGTGGTGGTAATAGAAGTGGTAAGGGTATGTTTCTGGGGTGCGTGGAGAGATGACATGCATGTGCACAAATAGGTAGGGGGGTGACCTCTCAGAGACCCAGTGTGACACCAGGAGACTGAGCAGGAGGAATAGACCTTGTGTTAAGCACTAATCACATTCACCTTCATTGCAGTCTCATCCTTTTGTATGTACAAGAATGTGGCTAAGCTTTCCTACCCAAGCTTATTCATGCATCCCAATGCCCAGATGAGCCTCATCAGTAACTAAAATTAGTCACAAAAATATAAAGTAGAGAGGAAGTGGATTTGGATTCATGGAGTCCTCACCCATGTCAATCTCTTTTTAGGATATTTTGAATTGTTTGGTGTTTCTAGTTCTTTCTGGGATGCATGTGAGAGCTGGCCATGGCTCTTCCTGTATTGCAACCCAACTATACTTAGTGCTTTTGCTTCCCTATACTTTAAATCAAGAACAGGGTCCATTTGAAGGGCAGCTCTATTTGACAAGGAGATGAAGAAAGAGAGAAATATCCAGAAAATGATGAAAACAATGGAAAACACCTTAATAGAAAAGCTTCAGGGATAATTTGATTTTACTCAGCTTACAAGGAGTACTGTTAAGTCAGTATGGGATCATTGGTTTCCTTGCCATCTGTCTACTGGAAGAGATAATCTTACGCTAAAGCAGTTCATTTGGAACGGACATAGGTAATTACTTCTTTTTTTATGTATTTTTAATTTTTTCTAAAAGATACTTAGATTACATAAAATGTTACATTAAAAAATCTAAAATTATAACGGATTCCCATATGCCCCACTCCCCACAGCTACCACTTTTCCCCACATTGACAACTTCTTTCATTGGCATGATACATTCATTGCAATTGATGAACACATTTTAAAGCATTGCCACTAAGGATGTATTATAGTTTACATTGTAGTTTACACTCTCTCCCACTCAATTCTGTAGGTTATGGCAGGATATACAGTGGCCTGCATCTGTAATTACTTCTTAACCATTAAGGTGAAATGACCCTGAAACAAACCTTAAAGGGCAACAATTGGTGGTGAAAGATTGTTGCCTCTAAGTAGACTATAGTTTACTCTGCCCAGGAATGTTCCTTCTCCTCCTTTAGGAAAAACAACCACAAACATGCTTCAACAAAAAGCCTTTTATGTTAAAATTTTGTCCATTTGTTAGAGTATCTGTAAACTAAATGTTTAGGAGTCAAATAGCTGATACACAGGGTTTGCATTCATAATTTTGATAGGTATCATAAATTGCTCTCAGTAAATCTGTTCTAATTTACAGTATTCATCTCTACAAAAGTGAAAAGGAGAATCATGCTGAAGAGTAGATTACATCTGCATTTCTCTTACCATGAGTGAGATTGGGATATTAACTTAGTTTTAGAATTATTTATAAATTCCTTTTTTAGCAACTCTCTCTTCACACCCCTTGTGATCTATTAATTTGTTATCATATTGAAGATGGTTTTTATATAAAGATATTTAGCTATTGGTGTTGTGAATTACAAATATTTATTAGTTTTCAGTTTTTATGTTGACTATATTTTGAAGGTTTAAGAAATATAGAAGTTGATTTAGGAATTTTTTAAAAATACTTTTTTGCTTTGATTTAATGTTACAAAGGCCTTCTTCACTGCAGCTTCAAGAAAGAATTCCATTGTGGATTCTTCTAATTTAGTTATAGTTTTTTTGTTTGTTTTTTTTCATTTAAATGCTTGCTCCATTTTGAATTTATCCTGGTGTAAGGGTTGAGGCATGTGTCCAACTTTATCTTTTTTTCATATATCTACCAAGTTGATTCAACAACATCTATGAATATTCTGTCTTTTCCCCATTGATGTGTGTTGCATCATTTTCAAATACTAATTTTGCACAAGTATTTGGTTCTATTTATGAACATTTTTTTTCTGTTCCACAGAGCTATCTATAGAAAAATCCATAATGCACTGTTAAATTGAGTTTTTAGATATGTTTCTTCTTAATTATATCATTTTATGCTATGTATTGTTTCTGTAGATTTTAGAAAAACTTTAGAAATTGTCTGTACATTTCCAATTATGAGCAATGTTTTAATTAATATATTTTCTTCTCCCTTCATGTTTGTGCACTGCTTATTTTAATTTTTTTGTTCATGATGTCAATTTTATTAATGTTGCCCATTGATAAGGTCTTGTACACCTTTTCGCGCCAAGTGTGGCACGTTTATCATGGAAATAATTTTTAAAGTGAAACAGGGGTCCCCACAACATACATTTACCCAACCCCAGTATGCCCCAGGTGCAGCCCTTTTGAGGATTTTTTGGGTTCTACTTTAGGGTTTTCGTATATTGAATATTTTCTCTAAGTCTGAAGCCAGACTGAATTGTTTGCTTTCATAAGATGCTTAATCCATTTGTCTAGTTGTCCAAAACTTCTTTGTCTTTGACATTCACTAACTTTACCAAGGAGTATCTCAGTGTTTACTGCTCTGAATCAGTTTTCCCAGGATATGGTATGTTCCTCAGATGTTCATACTGAAATCATCTTTAATTTCAGGAATGCTTTCTGACAATGTGTTTAAAGTTCCACTATTTTTATTTTCTTCCTGGTGTACTCCAATCTTATACTGCCTTCCTTTCATAGCTAATATTTTTTTTCTAATTTCTGTATTTCTGTTTCAATTTGCTCACTTCTCTTATTTCACTCTTAGATCTACCTTACTGTGTGCACCCCATTCAATTTCTTCATCATTTCTGAGATGGTTTATTATTTTATTCTTCCTTGAGTTTTGTGAATTTTGCCGGTTCACAGTTCATGTCCTGTTTTCTTACCTTATGTTCCTTAAAGATTTGAACATCTTCACTGTGTTCATTCTTCCCAGAATTGATTATTTGTTTATATTTTTTAAAATTATTATTCATCTTGATGATTGTCTTAATTTTCCTCTTCTTCTTGACACTGTTTTCTGGTTTGTGTCCTTTACCTGTTACTTATATTTCCTCTTCCTTTGATCATGTTTTTCTTGTTAGTTTTTACTGCCTTTGTGCTAGTTCTTTTTCACTGGTCATCACAGAAGGATGAGTGTGTTTCAAAAATCACATGCTTGAAGTTTGTGTGAGTGTAAGGTGGGGCTTCATTGCAGGATCAACTGCAGTTTTTACTATGATCTTAGGTTTTTTGTACGTTGGTTTAGCTCTTATTTCTCTTCAAACAGAGGGGATGGAAGTTTTGGGGCTCATCAAATATAAAGATCATCTTCTCCTACTCTGATGCACTGATACTGTCTTATTCAAAATATGCCTTGACTTCATATTTGGAATGATTTCATATTTGGCCAACTCTTCAGCTTTCTAATTACAAACTTTGTCACCACCCTGTCACATGGTCACCTATGCTACAAGTAAGGAGTTTAGATTGTAGATTTGAAGGTGTGCTTCTCAATTTTGCAAAGTGTCTTTTGCTGACCTTTCTGAGACCTGTAGCTGTAGAATAATCTTTCCAAGCATCCACTGTTAAATTACATGAAATTTCATGTTTTTCTGTGGTTATTAACAATATCCATGCCCCCAAACCCCTTAGATATTATATGTTTCCTATGCAAATATGCAAATGTATACAATATGTCCAGAAATATACCTACTTGTAAATATCTAGTAATGGTTTAGAATATTGCGATGATGCAAATTAGAATTCAGAGCAGACACTGAAATGTGAAGGAGGAGGTAGTTTGAGAGGGTCAGTATGATAACAATGCAAACCAGGCATGGTTCATGTCCTGGGAGCTATAGTTTGCCACCAACTTCCTCATGAAGATCTACTCAATATGATAAGGTTATTGTTATAATTGTTCACCAATCTGCTAATGAATTATTTCACTAAAGGAATCAGCTGTTGTGTGTCTATTCAGTAAAAGATATTATGAAGATTATACTGGGGAAAAAAGTAAGACAGGGGTTCTCCAAGTGTTGTCCCTAACCGGCAGCATCAACATCTCCTGGAACTTGTTACAAATGTGATTTCTTGGACCCCAGTTCAAACTTACTGAATCAGAGACTCTGGGGGTGATGCCTAGCAATCTATGTTTTAACAAACCCCCATGGTGTTTCTCATGCACAAGTTTGAGATCCACTGATGTACTGATGTAATAGATGTTCCTTACCCAGTTTTTTTATGAATAAAAAGTGGGACACTGTAGGGGTTAAATGAGCTCTCCATGTGAAGATTTTAACATACAAAGTGCTACACATATTTAGTCATTTTGACTACCATAAAAAAGGTGGCAAATAGAAATGCAAATCCCTGAGCATTCAACTTTTTCTTTTCCATAGTTTCATTAGGGAATCATGAATTAACCTTTAATATCAAAACCCACATTCCTCGTAAGAATTGCCAGTCTTGGAAATTGCTATTACTAATTTAGAACAGTGTTTTCTTTTATGTGTTTAGGAGGAGGAAATACAACTCTGTCTTCCACTGAATATTTTTCTCCAGGGTCATAAGAGTAAAATAATATCAATGCAGTTTTAAGGAAGGGGAAGTGTCACAAGAAGAGGACATAGTAGGGACAGGAGAGGAAATGGCTGGTCCCTTCATTTTTCACCATATTCTGGGAACAAAAGGAGGAATATGTCAGCCTGAGACTGAGTCATTACCTTTTCCCTATCTGGCTGTCTCTTTCAGTCATGTCCTCCTATCAGCAACTAAGATTTTCCAATCTTTGGGCCTGGAATGGGTTACCCTAATCAGTACATCTTAGTTAAACTTCTACCTTTAGTGTAAGCATTTTTTTTTTTTTTTTTGCTCATCATATGACTGGGGATTTGATGATTTGATTGATGTTTAATAGACAATTATGTAAGAGTGCATGGAACCCAGAACAGGTAATTTAGGAGGTATAGTAGATGATCTTATGAAGAACAAAGCACTGGGGAGTACAGGCAATTAGGAAAAGGACAATAAATAAGGAGGAGGGCTCTGAGAGAAAAGTGGGAAGAGCTAACTGTGATCTGTGGTAATTACTACAATAGTGTGTCAGCATTCTCTTCTACCCATGTCATTTTCTATATCTAAATGAAGTACTCCTAAATTGGCCAACTCTTGTGGGCGAAAGAGATGGGAAATGAATGAACAGGGATTTTCTACTAAATTCAGCCTGAAGCAGCATTTTTACACACCACAGTTAGAGGATAATGGCCAAATAATTGCTTTCTTTTTCTCACAGGTCATTCATAAAGTGATGGGCAGAGAAAATTCCACATCTGGAGGAGCCTTCATTCGGTGGGTTTCTCTGAGCACTCATGGTGAGAGAGGATTTTATTTGTGCTCATCTTAATAATCTACGTTCTGACAGTCAAGGGCAATGGGACCATTATCCTTGACTCCCGCCTGGACCACTATCTCCACATACCCATGTATTTCTTCCTCACTCATCTCTCTTCTATTGACATCATTCATGTGACATGTATTAGCCCTCAGATGTTGGTCAATCTTGAGGGGGGGGGCAGACAAATCCATAAGTTTTGTTGGATGTGTGGTCCAGCTTCTCCTCACCCTGGGTCTGGGGGGCACTGAGTGTGTCTTTCTGGCTATGATGGCATATGATCGCTAAGTTGCTATCTGCCATCCTTTCACATTGACCTTTCCGTGATGCGGCCACCACCAGATAAACCATTTCTATTGTGAGGCACATCCAATGATGCAATTGGCCTGCGTGGACACCACAAATTACAAGAAGTTGATTATGATTCTAAGTGGCATCTTCCTTGTCTTTCCTCTCTCACTGATCTTGGTCTCTTATGGACATATTGCCCATAGTGTGTTGAGGATAAAAACGACTGGGGGAGACAGAAGGCCTTTGGGACCTTCTGTGTCCATTTTCTACAGTACTCTCATCTATGTGTACATCACTCCCAAGCCAAAGCACTCTCATGATGTTACCAAGTTTGTGGCACTGCTATGTAATTTGATTCATCCTTTGATCAATCCCATAATATACACTTTGAGAAACAGAGATGCTAAGGAAGAAATATGGAAGGTGGTTATTTGGAAACAAAATTAACAGACAGAGATTTTTCTTAGATTCACTCTGTTAAAGAATTGGAGCAACTTTTGCAATGAAACTTTTTTCCAAATGAAGCTGTATATTTGGGGTTGAATGTTATGCTGTGAAATGACTAGGCATGTAGTCTTTTTAAATTAGCCCATCCATCCTATCTATGATTTCTTGTCTCCCTTATAATTTTGGCTTTCATGGATACTCATGGTTATTGGGGGAAGTATATATTTGTGCAAAATTTATCTCTGGTCATAAATAAATCTAAAAAAGACCCAAACCTTCTAAAATGGTGCATTTCTTGAGCTTGTGTTCATTATTTTCTGTTTATGTTTCCAATTTTTTCTTGTTCAGTACCAAGTCTTTCTAATATCCTATTTTGATTCCATCCATTAAATTTTGTGTGCTCTTTTTTCACATTTTATGTGAATTGCCTAATTAAATAGTTTATTTTTATCAAACTTATACATGCTTAGAGTTTTAAGAGCCAAATTATTCTATGAAACATACTAAAATGAAAAGGAGTCCTCCCCTAAACCATTTTCATTTATTTCAGAAGCAATGACTTTCAACACTTACTTTTCAACATTTTCTATTTAGCGCATTATCTCAATAATACACATGTACTCCTACTCTTGCTTTTTCTATTTTAGCCATTATCTTTCTAAATTTCAAATATGAATTTAATAATTCCCTTTCCTGCCCCATCCACATATGTGCACCCTCCATCATACCAGCAGAGTTACAAGTGAACTGGGCTTGAAAAATATTCAGTGTTCACATAATTATCACTCTGAATGCACTTTAAAATTTAGCTAGTTGTTAAATTATAATTATTCCACCATTCCTACTTGTAAAAATGATTGTTTCTCTGGGAGTTATATATTATTTTGTATTTTTTTATCTTGATAATTTCTAAATATGGAATTTACCAATAAATCAACCCCAAACCCTCTGACAAATGTCTGAAATTCCTCAAAATATAGTCATTTATAGTAAATTTTCTGTAATATTAAATAGTATGTTAAATATTCTGCCAAAGAGTTTAATTTTTGGTGAAACTCCTTTGGAGGCTTCTGGCTTGTTCCAGCTTCTATTGGTTGCCCCCTGTGTCAAGCATACAGCTGTAATCATAAAACCTCTGTTTCTTTCTTAATTCTCTTGCTCGTTTTGGCAGTGCTGTCTTCTTTAAGTTCTGCAAAAGAATAAATTGGAAGTAAAAATTTTGAGTCCTTGTGTAATTGTTAGGTTCATGTGCCAAGGTGGCCAGTTGATGGTGTCCAGGTTTTTGCTTAAGCAAGCATGGTCTGATTGTTACTCTGGGGATATTTCATGGACTTAAATCATTAGTAAGTTGTTTGCATCTATGGCTGATTATGTCTACAATCATTTAAGGAGATTGCCTTCAAGTATGAGAGATGTCTCATCAAATCATCTGAAGGCTATAAAAGAAGAAGTGATAACTTCAGTCAGAAGAGCATTTCCATCTCTACCTCATTCAGCCAGCTTCTCCTGGAGAATTCATTGAAAGCCTTCATTGGGGTTCCCAGCTTGCAGCCTGCCCTAAGGAATATGGACATTTTCAACTCCACCATCAGTTTAGACAATTCTCATAAAGACTTTATAAGAGTTACACATCTTTCCTATTGGTTCATTTCCCTAGAGATGCCTATGTAATACACCTTGTATGTGTATAATGCCTACCCTAATTCTTTTTGCTAAAAAAATTTTGTTAACATTTAACTATTTGTATGTACAATTCAGTGTCAATAATTACATTTTCAGTGTTGTGCCACCATCATCCTAGTCATCTCTCCCTTTGGTCCCAAATAAACTTTAATATATTTTCTGTGTCTATGAACTTGCTTATTCTAAATATTTGATATAAGTGGAATCATACATTATTTGTACTTTTGTGTCCAGCATAATATTTTCAAGGCTTATCCATACTGTAGTATGTATCAGAACTTTATTCCTTTCTATGGTTCCCATAATACTTTTTTGTATGAACATAATATATTTTGTTTATCAATATATATGTTGATGCATGCTTTCATTGTTTTCCTTTTTTTAAAACTTTATTTTTCTTTAGGAGGTTCCAGAGATTGAACCCAGAACCTCCTACATGGGAAGCAGGTGCTCAACCACTGATCTACTTCCGTTCCCCTTGATTTGTTTCCTTTATTGTTAAAAATCTGTCAATATATTCTATTTCTTTATTATAAACTTTATTTCAACTTCAAAAAACAACAGACAAAAAGCAGCTTAACAAAATATGGAAACATGACTTTAAAAATCCCATTCAGGCACATTTATAATACTTTATCCTAAAACTGAACTCAACTGTGTTTCCAGTATTCTGAAAGATGAATAAATGAGCCCAGATTAGTTAAATGACATGACCAGGGTCTTCTGCTTGATCATATTCACATCTCCTTAAATTAAATCCCATATTCTTTTTATTTTTTGACCTTGAGAATTGACAGTTCCTCCTTTAACTTTGTTACAAAATATTACAACTTTCTTTTAACTATAGACTATAAATTCCATTAGTTGTGTTTTCACATGTATCACCATATTAATGTTCCATGTAATAGAGGCACATTCCTGTATTTTAATTATTAACCACAATTCTCATCGACCACCAAAATCATTATGTTACATAATATCTATGATATCCTCTAGCTTTCTTTCAACTAACATTAACCTCCCTAGACTCACCTTTTCAGCCGCTTTCACATTTATAAATTTGCAAGCTATACTGTGATATACCTTAAACTCTATCCATTTCTACAAATTTACAACCCACCTTATTAAACATTCTATAAACATTTAGCATCACATCCCCTTACTCAACCGACATTCTGTCTCTTATTAATCTATACTCTAAAGTTTAACTCCATCAGTTTACTCAACATATTTAGCTCATATCAGTAAGACCGTATACTATTTGTCTTATTTTGCACTTTCCTGGTGTGCAGATTCCAAAAGTAGTTCCCTCAGACAACTTCTGCTCTTTATTCATTGCTTTGTAAGAGAAATTTTCCCTGCCTGACCTAATCTGATGCCATCTTCCCGGAAGATATTTCTATTTCTTTTAAAATATAACTTCTCTTTTATTAGACAAGTTGTAGGATTACATTATGGAAAAGTCATGAAGCAAATACAGGTTTCCTATATACTGCCTATTATCAATAGTTGACCTTAGTGTGATACTTTTGTTACAATTGATGAAATAATATTATTATAGTTGTACTATTAATTGTAGCCCATAGTTGACATTAGGGTATACTGTTTGTGTGGCACAGCTTTGTTTTTTGTTTGTTTAGTTTGATTATTTCATTAGAGAAGCTGTGGGTTTACAGAACAATTATGCATAAATTATATGGTTCCCATGTATCACCCCACCACAAACACCTTGCATTGGTGTGGAATATTTGCAGCAATTTCTGAGAGAATATTTTTATACTTGTCCTATTAATTAAAGTCTATGATATAACTTAGGGTTCAGTGTGTAGTGAATTCCCATGGATTTAAAAAAAAATTATTATGTATCATATATACAATCTATCATTTCCCCGTTTTAATCATGTTCAGATATATATTTCAGTGCTGTTGATTGTGTTCACAATGTTGTGCTGCCAATACCACAATCCATCATCAAAGCAGTTCCACCATTCCAAATATTAACTCTGCACATTTTAAGCCTTAACTTCCCTTTTCTGATCCTTACTCCATACTCTTGTAACCTATATTCTAGATTCTGACTCTATGAGTTTGCTTATTCTAATTGTTTCAAATCAGAGACATCATACAATATTTGTCCTTTTGTGTCTGGATTATTTCACTCAACATAATATCCTCAAGGTTCAAACATTTTGTTGCATGTTTCAGGACTTCATTCCTTTTTATTGCTGAATGGTTGGCAGTTCTTTCTTTCAGCTCTTTAAATATGACATCCTACAGCCTTCTTGCCTCCAGGGTTTTGGATGAGAAACCAGCACTTAATTTTATAGAGATTTCCTTGTATGTGACCTGTTGCTTCTCTTTTGCAGCTTTTAGAATTCTCTCTTTATCTTAGGCATTTAACAGTTTGAATATAACAAGGCACAGTCTGGGTCTTTTTGGGTTTGTCCTGTTCAGAATTTTGTTGAGTGTCCACCTACCCCAAGACCTTGAAAATGTTTCCTTGCATTTTCTTTTAGGAGTTTTATGGTTTCACTTTTATATGAAGGTCCTTGATCCATTTTGAGTTAATTTTTGTTTCAGGTGTGAGATGGGGTCCTCTTTCCTCTTTTGAATGTGGATGTCCAGTTCTTCCAGCACCATTTGTTGAATAGACTGTTCTGACTCAACTGGGAGAGTTGATAGCCTTGTCAAAAATCACTTGACCATAGATGTGAGAGTCTATTTATGAAATCTCAATTCAGATCCATTGGTCAATATGCTTATCTTTCTGCCAGTACATACTGTTCTTACCACTGTATCTAAGAAATTTGCTTTAAAATCATGAAGTGAGAGTCTTTCAATTTCATTCTTTTTAATCAGATATTTGGCTATTCAGGGCCCCTTATCCTTCCAAAAAATTTAATTACTGGTTTTTGTATTTCTATATATTAAAAAAAGGCTCTTGGAAATTTTATTGATGTTGTGTTGACTTTGTAAATCAGTTTGAGTAGAATTGACATCTTAACGATATTTCGTCTTCCAATCCATAATGCAGAATATCTTTCCATTGATTAAGTCTTCTTTGGCTTCCTTTAGCAATGTTTTGTAGTTATCTGTGTACAGGTCTTTTATGTCCTTGGTTAAGTTTATTTCTAAATATTTGATTCTTTTAGTTGCTATTCTAAAGGGATTTTTTTTCTGACTTCCTCCTCAGATTTATCATTAGTAGTATATAGAAACATTACTGATATTTGCATATTAATCTTTTTATATAAAATTTCTAATGATATATATAGTTAGTACATGAATATGCATAAACAATAAGTGTCTAGTAAAAGTTGTGTACTCAGAAAACAAACATGCATATCATCACACAGGTGTCCCATAGCTCAACCCACCAACAACACTTTGCATTGTTGTGAAACATTTGTTACAAACTATGAAAAAGCTTTATCAAAACACTACTACAAGCTATAGACCATATCTTTCATTTTGTGTATTTTTCCCCAAACATACCCAATTATTAAAACCCTGTATTAGTATTAAATATGTGCATATTTCATGAGAGAACATTCTCAGATTTGTTCTGTTAACCACTTCCATCTTCTATTGTTAATTTCACTGTTTTATACAGTGCCATGTTTTGTACAATTGTTTAAAGTGTACACTCAGTGGCTATCATTTTCTTCATAAAGTTGTGCTATTATCACCTCAGTCAATCTAAGAACATTTTCATACACTCAAAATGAAAAATCCCATATCCCCTTATGCCTTCCTATTTTTCTCCCTTAGAATTGATGTAATATCTTCTTTGCTGTTGCTGCAAAAATATTACAATATTACTATCATCCACAAGTTATATTAGTGGTAATTATCCCATGTATCACCATATTCTTAACACTTTGTAAAATGAGAACATTATTATATTTATACTATTAACCACTGTCTTCAACCACCACTGAAATCACTGATACACATTTTAGGTTGTTCTCTAGCATCAACTCCCATTCTTTTTTTTTTTTTTTTAATATGCAT
>JAQZBX010000652.1:21839-60546 GCA_029593785.1 Cabassous unicinctus | reverse complement strand
TATATATTTTTAAAGGTGCTTAGATTACCTAAATATTACTCAGAAATTACAGGGATTCCCATGTTCCCCACCGCCCACACCTCCAACAACATTCCACACCACCATTCCTCATCCATGTGGTACAACACCCGCAATGGATATACACATCCTGGGGCCTTGCCACCGAGCATAGACCACAGTTCAACTCCCATTCTTAACACACATTTGCTCTCCTAGTAACCTATACACTAGAATTTACTTCCATGGGTTTAGTCACCATTTTTGGTTCATATTCGTGGTACCTTGCAATGTTTGTCCTTTTGTGATTGGCTTATTTCACTCAACATTACGTCCACTAAGGTACATCCATATTGTCATATGAATCCAGAATTCATTTCTTCTTAAAGATGAATTGTATTTTATTGTATGTATATACCACATTTTATTTATACATTGGTTTTTGGACACATGGGCTGTTTCCATATTTTATCAATTGTGAATGAAGCTGCTATGCACTTAAGTGTACAAATGTCAGTCCGTGTCCTTGCTTTCAGTTCTTCTGAATATATTTCTAGTAACACGATTGCTGGATCATTGAGCAGTTCTATATTCAGCCTCTTGAGGTTCTGCCAAATTATCTTCCAGAGAGACTGCACCATTCTACATTCCCACAAAAGTTGATGGAGTGTTCCTAATTCTCCACATACTCTCCAGCACTTGTAGTTTCAGGTTATTTAAATAAAGATCATAATATACGGTGTGAAATGGTATCTCATTGTAGTTTTGATCTGTATTTCTGTAATAGGTAGTGATGTTAAACATTTTTCCTGTGGTTTTTGGCCATTTATATTTCCTCTTTGGAAAAATTTCTATTCAAGTCTTTTGCTCATTTTTAAATCTGGTTGTTTGTTTCTTTATCATTGAGTTGTATAATCTTTTTTTTTTTAATAAAATTTTATTGAAGTATATCATATATACACATATATAAAATGTAAGCTTATGGTAAAAGTTGTGAACTCACAAAACAAACATTCATATCATCAGACAGTGTCCCATGCATCACCCCACCAAAATTTGGCATTGTTGCAAAACATTTGTTCCAAACTATGAACTAGTTATATTTATAGTATTAACCACAATCTTCAACCACCACTGCAATCACTATGTTTTACATTCCCTAGATTATGTTCTAGCTTCCTTTCTTTTTTTATATATATAACTATTATTTTATTTTTTAAAGGATACCTTGATTACATAGATGTTACACAAAAATATAGGGAATACCATATACCCCACTCCCCACATCTCCCACTCCCTCCCACATAAACATCATTCATTTGTGTGGCACATTCAGTGCAATTGATAAACACTTCCTTGGGCTTTGCCATTAAGCATGGACCATACTTCACATTGTAGACCACACTCTCTCCCATACAGTTCTGCATGATATATGATGATATAAAATGGCCTATATCTGTCATTGCAATGTCACTCAGGACAATTCCCAAGTCCCAAAAAAGCCCCTATATTACAACTGCTTTTCCCTCTCCCTGCCCCAAGAGCCTCCATTGGCCATGGGATCCACATCAGTGTTATAATTTCTCCTTTGCTTGAATCAAAATACGTCTATAGTAGAATACAAATAAGTCCACCCTAGGGCATAGCTCTTCCCTCCACCCTGAGGAGTCTGGGATTGTGATGTCCACTCCACCTCCAATTGAGAGGGGGTTTATATCCCATAGGGAAGATGGATAGGATTATTCCGCTGGTAGCTGTGGACTCTCCCCCATCCCTGCGACAGCCGTTGTCCTTAATCATATCACCAAAAATTGTCCTGGGTGAGTCCAATGAGCTGTAGAGTAGGAGTTGCTGCTCCACTGAGGTTTTGAGCCCAGCTGGCACATGGACAACTCAAAGACTCAAGTCTCTGGATGTACACCTACCAACTCCAGCACCAAGTATAGGTTTGAATAGAAGGGAGAGATGAGCCATGTGCAGGAACACAAAAATGAGTCCAACTCTGTCACTATCAGGATTACAAACTCCAAAGTAGGGCCCACTGGCAAGGCACCAAACTCCGGAGCTATCCTCCCTGACACAGGACCTGGGTGTCTCCAGAGCCCTCAGGAGCCCCACTATTTCAGGTGATACCCACTTTGGAGTTCTATGAGATTCTACTGAGATGTGTGTAAGCATCACCTCTGGGATGACCACCCGACTCATTCTGAAGTCTCTAATCCATATAAACTCATTTGTTTTTACCTTTACCCCTTTCATTCAAGATCTTTTTCCAGTCACACTGCCAGTTCGCACTTGGTAGCAATCCCTTGGCACCAGGAAGTCTCATATCAAGAAGTCATATCCCACCATGGGAGAAAGGTAATGCATTCATATGCTGAGTTTGGCTTAGAGAGAGGTCACATTTGAGCAACAAGGAGACTCTCAGGAGGCAACCATTAGGCACCCCAAAACAAGAGGCTAAGTTTCAATTTCAAGAGCAAAGACACATAAAGCTAATCATCAATCTCAAGGACCCATCAATGGATCATCCTTCTTTGCCAGTCACTGTCCCTGAACTTGGGGGACGGTTGCTGGTCCCTTAGAGAATGTGCTAGAGCTATCCAAGATGGGAATTCAATATTCTCTCATTTATTGAGTGATTTTCCATCCACTGTGACAATGCCCCATGAACCTTTGAACATTTTTATATACCTTATAATTATGCTCTGGTGCACTTCCTCCCATGCATCCCACACCCCTGTCACCCCACACCAATGATCCTCCCCTGCTCCTATTGTTACCCTTCTATGATCCAAAGCTCCTTCTAAGATGAAACCATTACAATAGTTGAATACAATAGGAGAATGAAATAATAATGATAAGCTTAAATGTAAGAGATAATGTATAGTTAATTTTTCCTAAGGATTATTAGGAAAGTGTAGAAGTGAATACAGTTGTTGATAACACATTATAGTGAGTATAACTCACATAGGTGTTTCATAAATGTGTAAAGGCTTACATCTAACCTCCCTTCAATTGACATTTACATCCACACACTACCCCTTTCAACCAGAATCACATTTATTAATATGTCAAAATTACCCAAAGTTATCTACAAATTGAATGGAATCTTTTTTAAATTTCCAGCACTCTTTTTTGCAGAAATGGAAAAACAAATATTCAGATTCATATGGAACTGCAAGGAGACCCAAATAGCCAAACCACTGTTGAAAAATTACAAGGTTGGAGAACCCACATTTCCCAATTTCAAGTTGTTTTACAAAGTGACAGTAATCAAAACAGCATGGCACTGACACAAAGATAGATCAGTGGAATAGAGTTGCAATTACAGAAATAGACACACAACACCTATGGTAAATTGATTTCTGTTACGGATGCTAAATCCATGCAGAGGGGAAAGAATAGTCTCTTCAACAAATGGTGCAGGAAAACTGGATATCCACATGCAGAAGAATGAAGGCAGAGCCAGACCACACATACTATATATTAATCAATTCAAAACAGATCAAGGATCTAAAGGTAAGAGCTAAAAGTATAAACCTCTTAAAAGTAAATAAGAACAAATCTTCATGACCTGTGATTCAGCAAAAATTTCTTAAATATGACCCCCAAGGCACAAGAAATAAAAGAAACAGATAAATTTTATTTTGTCAAAATTAAAGAATTTGTGCATCAAAGGAAATTATCAAGAAAGTCAAAAGATAGCCTACAGAAGGGGAAAAAATAATTTCAAGCCATATATCAGATAAAACTGTAATATCCATTATATTTAAAGAACTCGTACAGCTCAAGAAAAAAAGATGAACAAAATTTAAAAAATGGGCAAAGACTTGTATAGGCATTGCTCCAGAGAAGATATACAAATGGCCAATGAACCCAAGAAAGATGCTCAACCTAATTAGTCACAAGGAAAATGCAAATTAAAAACACAATGAGATACCATTTCACATCCACAATGATGGCTATTCTTTGAAAGATGTAAATTGTCACATGTTGGAGAAGATGCAGAGAAATTGTAACTCTAGTGCATTGTCATGGGTTAATGGAATGTAAAATGATTCAGCCCCTGTGAAAACATGATGAAAATTGTATGATACCACTTCTAAGAGATTACTAGGAATTGTAAATTTGCAGGAACAGAAAGCATTTTAGAGGTTACTGGGGCATGGTTAGTGAGGAAGGGGAGGGATGGGAATGTTTGAGAGAAAAAAAGAAGAGGGTCTTTTAATCAATTATGAAAGTATTAATAAAGAAGTTGAAGCTTCTCTTTAGTGGGCAGCAAGATCCTTTCCAATCTATCTGCCAGGTAAACAGGCAACCTGTTTTCAATGTGCTCCCATTACCTCAGTGCACTCTGTACCACAATGAAATATTATTTTCTTTCTTCTGTGCTAATTTGGATTTTCCCCCTACCTGGAGTTTTCTTTCCCTCTTCTTCCTGGTGCACACTTCTTCCTTCCAGACCCAGCTCTAAACCCACCTCTTTTGGGAAGTTTCCCCTGATAAATTAAAACAGAAGCATTGCTGCAGAAGATGTATTTTCCTCCTATGTATCTAGATTTTAGCACCTAAATTAAAATAATTATTTGTTTTCAAATGTGTCTTTCTGTTCTACAAAAATTATGCCTCAGGAACCATCTCTATAAATGATAAGCTAAACACCCAACAAATGTATATTAAAATGAATAGAGTAAAAATGAATTCAAAATAATAATTTACATTTAATTCTACTCTAGAGTGATTGAGTAGTAGTTGAAGGTTTTTTAAAAACTTTTCATTACTGCAAATAAAAAGAAACTTCCATATAGTAACCACAAATTTACCAAGCTTTGCAGGTCAATTAGCTATATCTTAATTGCTTTGTTCAACCAAAATTTCAGGTACTTACTAACAGATGATTTCTAACATTGTCTTTCATATACTTAAATCCCCTTTAGCCTCTTATTTACTTAGTCTGTTCCTCAATTCCCTCGTATTTAAAGAAATTGCTATAATAGTATCAACACTTGTTACTCACCAACCATCATAATGAAATATTATAAAAGCATTATAAAAGTATTATAAAAGCGAAAAACAAAACAACCACCTTTGATCATCCAGGGAAGATAAAGGATGTCCCTTGACAAGTGAGAACCTCCCAGAATTTGCAAGCCACAGGATTTGTTATTCAAAAGTAGCACATTAAATAATAAAAAGTACTGATTACCTGGAAGATCAGGGATGGACCTAGGGCTGAGAGGCTAGAATGGATGAAAATAATGTTAGCAAGATACACAGAGTTTAGGGACTGAATGTGAAAGAAAAAAAGATCTAATGTCAAAGGTTAGTAAATGACTGAATTATGACTATTACTGGGTTGTCTAATGGGTTACTTGATGGCTATCCCATCAAATTATGTGTCAACTTGGTTATACCGTCCAGTTGTTTGGTCAAACACAAACCTAGTTGTTACTGTGGAAGTATTTTGCAGATGAGATTACCAGTTACAATCAGTTGTCTTTATGTAAAGCAGATTGTCCTCAGCAAATCAGTTAAAGGTCTTTTTTTTTCTGGCATAACATGATATTTATTTACTAGTTTTCAAAACCTGGGTTAACCTTTTTTTGGTGTGGATTATAGTTTACATTATAGTTTAATCTCTGAGATGAACAATGGACTAGAGCAGATTTATTGCTATTTTACTATAGACTTATTGTTATTCTAACAATGGAAGAAGTTTATCATGGATGTGGAAGCAGTGGCCAGTAGAGGTCCTGAAGGAAGGGAGAGGGAAAAATAGGTGTAATATGGGGGCATTTTCAGGACACTGGAATCCTCCTGAATGATGTTGCAATTACAGTTAGAGGTCTTCAATGCAAGAACTGAGGGTTTCAAGAATCAGAAGAAATTATGACTCTAAGCCCCACCCTCAATTCAGTCTCAACCTTTGCTACAGACTCTGATTGAACACTTCACCTCCACTTCTGGAATTTCTGGCCTCTGACATGCCATATAAAATTGGGAATTGCCAGCCACACAATCTCCAGAGCCACTTCCTTATAAAGAATCACATGCATTTTCACTCACGCATATATCCATCCTATTGGTTCTGTTTCTCTGGAGAACCTTGACCATTACTGATTTTGGCATAAGCATTGAGTAATTGACAATATTTGAATAAAGTCTATAGATCATAGAATATTGTACCAACCTTAATTTCCTGATTTTGATATTCAAAGAATGTTATGAAAGAAATTGTCCATTATTTTAGGAAATTCACACTGAACAATTAGATGAAGGACCATAATGCTTACAACTTTTATCTGCAGGTTTTCTCTTCTTTATTGTCTTCCTCCTGCTGCCCCTCTTCCTCCTTCATCTTCATTTTCTTCTTTTTTTAAACTGCATTTTTAAATTTTTAGATTACCTAATTGTTACATGAAAAATATTGTGGATTCTAATATGCTCCACCCATCCCACTCCCACACTTTCTCCCATTAGCATCCTTCATTAGTGTAGAACATTTGTTACAACTGTTGAGCACATATTGAAGCATTGCTATTTACCATGCACTATAGCTTACATTATAGTTTATACTTTCCCCACAAAATTTTATAGGTTTTGACAAAACATATAATGGCCTATATCCGTCATTGCATTGTCATGCAGGACAATTCCTACGTCCCCAAAATGCCTCCATGTTACACCTACTCTTCACTTTTCTTTTTTATTCTCCTTCTTCTTCCTCTCCTCCTCCTCCTTCTCCCTTGCTCTGTGCTTTCCTTCTTTTGTGTTTGTGGCCTTGTGTGCATGTGTTTGTGTGTGTGCATGTATGCAAAAAGTCAGTCAATATTAAAGGAATATAGCAATTCTCTAAATAATTTTTTCAACTTTTCTATATGTTATAAAATATTTTTAAGATAAAAAATAAGCTGTGAATATATGAACATAGTCATATTTAAGAAGGATGCTTATTAAGGCTATATGTTAGTAATGTCCCTCATTTTCTAGCATCTTTCTTTCTGGCAAGTTTGAATTTCATAGAGCAGGCCAGAGGTTTGAAATCTGGAGAAATGGTGTTGAAGTCTTTAGTCAGATTCTTTTGGGGAGGCCAAAGAGGAGTGGGAGGTGTTTCTTGAGGCAGAATTCTTTCAGATTCTTGGAACCGTCGAATCTCACTTTTAAGACTTCCGACTGATTGGATCAGTACCACCTACATTTCTGAGAGTCACCTCTTTCACTTAGAGTCAACTAAATGCAAATGATGACCCCATCTAGGAAATACTCCCACAGTAGCTTCTTTTTTGTTTGTTTGTTTGTTTGTTTTGTGAGGCACTGGGAATGGTACCTGGGTCTTACCATGTGGGAGCACATACTAAACTGTTTGAGCCACATCTGCTCCCCAAACCAATTGATTTCTGACAACTTCAGATTGAATGAATCAGTATAATGTTAGAGATTTTTATGGACAATTTACAATTTAGTTCTAGAAAATAAGTGTTCTTTCAAACAATGCAGACATCTACATGACTTTAAAAATGAACAAAGATGTCTAGAATTAAGAGTAGTAAAAGATCCTGCATGAGAAAATGTTTATTACTTTGCATTGATTTAAAATGATTAGGTGTTATTTGTGTGCATAATTGAATTATAGTTTAATTTGTTTACTTATGTTAATCCCAACATTTTAATAGGTTAATCATAGGTACCATGCAGTTGTAAACAGTTGTCTAAATGTCAGTTATTTAATCTTAATGAATATATTTTCCTTGTCTACTTTATAAAAGAAATTATATGTTCACAAACCAAATAATCACATGCATGTATTCTAATGATCTACAAGTGCTGAGCAGAAATTTTCAAAATGTGGAAGGTATTTTTACTCAGTAAAAATTAAGTCCATTTCTTGGTAGAATTTGGGACACTTGTCCACATTTCATGTATATTGCATATTTTATTTTTTAAAAAACCTCATTTAAGAACCTGGGAAATGCAGGCTCAGCAAAACAAATTGCTCTCAGTGGAGACTCCAGTTGTGTTTACTAAAAAAATCTTCATGTTTTGGATAAAAAAGATGTCAAAAGAATGAATTTTGTACCAGGAATTTTTTTATTTTTTGCAGAATAGATTTTTTTATATAACATCAGTTCACCATAGGAATAGAAGATAATATTTCAGAAATATTTTATATTTTGTCCTAATTCCATTTTAGTGTTTAAAAATTCATACTATTCTATTATGACAACCCATGTCCTTTATTTTCTCTTTTAAAGCAATCTCATCACTTTGTGTCTGAACAAAGACAATCGCTTCTGAATTTTATCTTACTATAATTTTGCTGTAAACCTGTTAACATGCTCAAGAAAGCTGCTTTCATAATATAATTGAATATGAATTTCCTTCATTAATAATGCATTTAAGATATTTTAAGTAGAAGCCAAGTTCCAGGTAGCAGCACCAGAACATCCAAGGCATATTTCAGCATGTTTGTCCATGATTTTGTATGTGGTACTTGAGTATACCACATACATATATGGCAATGCATACTTGTGAAATGGAACCGAAGGGATAATATGCAAGTATGGCAGACTGTATTTTCCAATGATGGCTGCAGCTCTTTCATATCTCCTACATGCTCTTAGAGTGTGTGACCTTGTCACTCTTCCCAACAAAAGGTGGTGTCATGTTGCCACCTCTTGAATCCAGGGGTGCTTGTATCTGTTGGAAACAGAGTATAATGGAATTGACACTGACATTTCTGGCTGGGCCAGATAAAGCCAAGTAACTGCTGCCAGTGTTATCAGGAATCTCCCTTTCCTGAAGCTCCTCCCTGAGATGCTCCTTTTCAGAACCCAGTGTGCTAAGAGAAGCCCAAACCGCCCAACAGCCTCATTGAATACACTGGTAAAAATCCTAGTTGCACCTGCCTTCAGGTTAGCCAAACCCAGGTGTCAGAACTGTGAGTAAAGAAGCCTTCCAGAAGTGAATTCCCTAAGTTTAGGTGTTCTAGCCTCAATCATTAAAATCGCCCTCCTGTGACTCCAGACATCAAGGAACAGAGAAGTGCCATCCTTACTGATGACTACTGAAATTTCTAAGCCATGGATCCCCTGAGCATAAAGGAAGTCTTTTTTTTTTACGTAATTAAATGTGGAGTGGTTCGTTACACAGAAAAGCCAATCAGAAGAACAAGTTAATCTAACAGGATCTAATTCTCCTTGTCATAAATTATTATGCAGCATTCATATAGAAATACATTACCACAGCATTGTAAAGTGGAACATTAGTTTGATTATTTATTTTGGTAGAGATGGTGGGTTAAATTGTACTATGCAATTTTAATTTTGAACAGGATATATCCTTATCTTTTGTTTTAATCTGTTAGATTAACTTGAATTTATGAAGTATAATTCTTTGGCTGTTACTGCTCTCGCATCACGCATAGAGTACTGAGATCATTTGCCATGCTTTGGCTTCGTGAAGAATATCCATGCTCAGGGAGTTCAGAGCCCTTGAGATAAAGTGTCTTAGTCCAGTAACCCCAACTGAAAACAGTAAAGAGATATCAGAATGAAACCTATTTCAAAGGAAAGCAAAGAAAGAAAGAAACACAGACACACACAAAGCATCTGATAATTCCACTCCTAGGTGCATACCCAAAATAATTGAAAGCAGTGACTCAGATGGATATTTGCTCATGCATATTCATAGTGACATTATTCACAACTGTCAAAAGGGAGGGAACACGCAAGTGTCCTGTAACAGATGAATGCACAAACCAAATGTGGTATATCCATACAATGGGATATTGTTCAGCAGTTAAAAAAAAATGAAGTGCTCATAAATGCTGCACCAGGAATGAACCATGAAGACATCCTGCTGCATGAAATATGCCAGACATGAAGAGACAAATTTTGTATGGTTTACCTCATATGAAATGCTTGCAGTAAGCAAATTCATTGACACAGAAATCAGAATAATGGTTAACAGAGTTAAGTGGAAGAGGGATGTGGAGTTATTTTTAAATGAGTATGATGAAAAGAGTCAAAGTACAAGGCCAACAAGCCCACTCAACTGGGACAAAATGGTCTCTTCAACAAATGGTGGTGGTAGAACTGGTTATCCATATCCAAAAGAATGAGAGAAGATAATCATCTCATACCCTATATAAAAATTAACTCAAGATGGATCAAATATCTAAATATAAAAACCAAGACAAAAAGCTTCTCAAAGATAAAGTAGAGAAGGATCTATGAAATCTTGTAAAAGTAAATGGCTTCATAAACTTTACACCCAAAGAGCGAGAAACAAAAGAAAAAAATAGATAAATGGAACCTCCTCAAAATTAAAAAGTTTTTTGCCTCAAATGAGTCTGTCAAGAAAGTGAAAAGGCAGCCTACTCAATGGGAGAAAATACTTGGTAACCATTTATCCGATTGAATTGCTACATCTTGAAAATAAAAAGACAAATAACCCACTTAAAAAATTGGCAAGAGATTTGAATAAACACTTTTCAAAAAAATATATATACAAATGGCTAAAAAGCACACAAAAAATGTTTAACATCATTAACTATTAGGGAAAAGCAAATCAAAATTTCAATTTGATATCCTCTTACACCTATTAGACTAGCAGCTATTAAAAATAAAATAAAACAGAGAACTGCAAGTGTTCAAGAGGTTGTGGAGGAAAGGACACCCTCATCCACTGCTGGTAGGAATGTAGAATGGTGCAGACATTGTGGATGATAGTTTGGTGGTTTTTCAGGAAGTTATCTATAGAACTTGCCCTATGATCCAGCCAAACCACTTCTGAGTATATACCCAGAATAAATGAAAGCAGGGAAAAGAACAGATGTATGCACACTAATGTGCATAGTGGCATTCTTAACTATTGCCAAAAGTTGGACGCAACTCAAGTGTTCATTAAAAGATGAATGAATAAGCAAATTTTGGCACATATGCACAATGAAATATTACTCAGCTTTAAGAAAGAATGAAATATTGACACATGAGACAACATGCATGAATATTAAAGATTTATGTTGAATGGAGTAAGCCAGTCACTAAAGGAAAACACTACATGACCCCACTGATATGACCTAAGTAAATTGAGCAGACTCACAGAGCTAGAATCTGGAAGATAAGGTATCAGGAGACACACAGGGAATAGAGTGTGGTGAGCTGATTTTCAATATGGACAAATCCTATGATAACATGGAAGGTGGTGGTTTGGCAGAGGATGGGATGATAGTGGTGCAGGGATGTGAATGGGGTCAATGGTGCTGAAATGCAAGGGTGAGCAGGGTGGGGGGTTTAGGTTAGACTATCCATGGAACTGGAGGGAAGGATGGAGGAAGGGACAGGTGAACTCTGGGGACTTGTAGGTCTGTGGTTAAAATTACAATGGTGGTAATTTTCTTTTAGCAAATATAGCAGGGGAATGTTATTGGTACAGGGTGTTGGGGGTGGGGGGATATGTGGGAAAGTGCACATCTGAGGCATGCTTCTGTGGAATGTGAAAGCGCCCAATGTGTCCTGGAGTGTTATTGCAGTGTGTGAAGACCCAGACAGCAAACAAGGAAATACTAAATTCCCATCCTGGGGAGACCTACTAGGTTCTCAAGTAGAGGGGAAATTGTCTCTTGAGAACATAGAGAGTGACTAATAAAAGAAGATGAACTAATATGTCAAGATCTCAATATTAATGTGTGTAACATAACCTGATTCTTCAAATATTGCAACCTAATGGTGCCATGAATGCCGGGACTGAGGGGATGAGGGAGGAATGGATGGAACGTGGGGAATTTTGGGGACCTTGTGTTTGTTTTGCATGATCTTGCAATGGAAGATACAGGATGTTATGCATTTTGTTAAAACTTGTGAAGGTGTATGGTACAGAATGTGAACCATAGTATGGACTAATGACCATGGTTAATGGCAATGTATCAGTGTTTATCAGTTTTAACGAAAGTACAATATTCAGTAAGATGTTATTTTGTTTTGTGTTTAGAAATTTTTTTCATTTATTGAAGTATATCACTCATACATGAACATACATAAAAAATAAGTGTATAGCAATAGTTGTGAACTTACAAAACATACATACATAACATCATACAGGGCTGTCATACGTCACCCTACCACCAATACCTTGCATTGCTGTCAAACATTTTTAACAAATGATTAAAGAGAATCCTCAAATTATTACCGTTAACCAACGTATTTTCCCCTAACCCACACCACCATCATTATTTTTGAAATATTTTTAAACAATTTTTTGAAGTATATCATTCATACATGAACATACATAAACTATAAGTGGTCAGTAAACATCATGATCTTACAAAACAAACATGCATAACACCATACAGTGCTCCCACACATCACCCCACCCACAAACACTCTGCATTGTTGTGAAACATTTGTTAACAAATCATGAAAGAGCATCATCAAAGTATTACTGCTAACTGTAGGCCGAATTTTCGTCCCTTATACATTTTTGATGGGATTAATTAATTTATTTATTTACTTTTATCCATTTTTACTCCCCCACGTTTTTGCTGTTTCTGTGTCCATTCACTGGACAACTCTCTGTGTCCATTTCCTGCCCTCTCTTCTCATCTTTCTCCTCCTGTCTTCACTGGGATTTGATCCTTGGAATCTCTGATGTAGGAGAGAGGTGTCCTACCACCCAAGTCACCTTATTTCCTGGTTTTTCAGTGCATCACATCTTGGCTTTCCCTTGTGTCACTCTCCTGTTATGTCATTATCTTGCTATGTGGCTCATGGGGCCTGGAAGCACTCCTGTAGATGAGGACTGGAGGCTCACCCACTCATGGGGCCTGGCAGGACACCTGCACATGGGGCCTGGTGGCACACCCACAGGCGGGGCCTACTGGCTCACCTGTGAACAGTGCCTGATGGCTCAGCCACTCATGGGGCCTGGCATCTCACCAACAGATGGGGCTTGGTGGCACATGTGTCCATAGGGCCTGGTGGCTCACCCACTTACAGAGCCTGGTGGCTCACCCAGAGACAGGGCCTAGTGGCCCATGTACCTTCTATGTTTTTATTTTTACCGAGAGTTCCAGGGGTCAAACCCAGGTCCCTCCATATGGGAGATGGATGTCCAACCACCCGAGCCACATCCGTCCCCCTGCTATATCTTTAAGGTTGACCAAAGATACACAAAGTTACAGTCTTGTCCCATACAGGATGGCCATATAATAAATCAGGCTTAGTATTTCACCAGCATTCTAAAAACCAGACCTAGGGAGGAAACAGTCTGGGGACACATGCTTGGTTTCTAATATAGTGAATGTTTAACCTACCCTGATTATCACAAAATCAGGAGAGCAAGAATATTCACATAGTAAGATGTTATTGATGGGGGATAAATTTAGAGGGGGAGAGGGTGGTGTATATGTGAATCCCCTATATTTTCTATGTGATTTTTCTGTTACCTAAAGCTTATTTGAAAATAAAGTGAAAAAATTAAGATACTGAGGGAACATACAGAAAAAATTTTCACTGTACCTAAAAGTTAATAGGTCTTAGGGAAATGAAAGACATTCATTATTTTTTTAATTTTATATTTTTATTTCTATATATTTTTCATTTTATTCTTTATTTTTCATTTTGTATTTTTTACTAGTATTTTTATTTATTTATTTTTGGCTTTGTTTTGGGGGAGATTTTGAATTACAAGGGTCACAACTGTGGCAGGGGAGGCTCACTGGTGTGGGATGCCTTGGGGAGATCTGTGGAGAGGTATTTACCTGGGGCAAGCCTCTGTGGAATATGTATGTGTTCAAGTGGTCATGGGTATAGTTTCAGGTGGAGACACACACCATAACCAAAAGTATATTGAATTTCCTCCTGGGGAGTCCTGCTACATTCTCTAATCAAGTGGCGAGAATCACTAGAGTACATGGGTAGTGCTTAGCAAAGGAGGACAGACCAATATTCTAGGCCCTTGATATTGATGCTTGTACTTGTGACCTTGTTCTTGTGATATTGAAACTTAGCCTAGTATTATGTATTTACTAAGAAATACCTCCTGAAAACATCCTTGTTGGTCTAAATTGGCCTCTCTCTAAGCCAAACTCAACATATTAAGTCACTACCTTCCCCCTGGCATGGGACATGACTCCCAGGGATGAGCCAACCTGGCATTGAGGGTTTATTACCAAGCATCAACAAGAAATGCACTTGGAAAAAGACCTTGATCAAAAGGGGGGAATATTAATTACAACTGTGTTCTTATGGCTAAGATATTTCAGAGTGAGTCAGGAGGTCGTTTCAGAGGTAAACGTATGCACATTTTAAGAGGATTTCACTGACCTCCACAGTAAACAGTGCTTCAAAAACAGGTGTTCCAGAGGTCTCTAGAGACTTCTAGACACTACAGGCAGGGCAAACAACCCCATGAAAATGGCACATTAGCAGGCTTCACGTTGGAATATATGATAACCCATCTCCCAACATATTGGAGTTGGACTCATTTATAATTTTCCTTCACATGGTTCTTAAAGGCCTTTTGATTTTTAATTAACACTATACCTGGTTAATGTGTCCCAGGGAGTTAACCTTCTGGCTGCTCATATGCCATTTGAGCCCCAAATCTCAGCAGTGTTGCAGCCAACACCTACCCTGCAATTCATCGGATGCACCTAGGGCAACTAACAAAAGTTTAATGATTGATAACACCCACCCTGAAAAATAGAAAGTATCTACAACTGCAAACAAGACAATTCCAGTCATCTACCCCATGGGATCTAAACACCCCTCAATTAGAAGCAGAGTGGGCATCACCATCCCCAAATCCTTAAGACTGAAGAATGAACAAACATAAGGGAGGATTGCAACTATGCACTAAAGTAGATTTATTATTATTCTAGTAATGGAAGAAATCATAGCATTGATATAAAGACAGTGGTCACGAAAGGGTCTGAGGGAACAGAGAGGGAAGAATAGGTGTAAATTGGGAGCATTTTGGGGACATAGGAATTGTTCTGCAAGACATTGTAATGACGGATACAGGATATTACACATTTTGTCAAGACCCATAAAATTGCATGGTGCAAAGTGTAAACCATAATGTAAACTATAGACCATGGTTAGTACCTATGCTTCAACATGTTTTCATCAATTGTAACAAATGAACCACACTAATAAAAGATGTTGTTGATGGGGAAAGTGTGGGAGACAGAAGGGGTGAGGTATATCGGAATCCCTTATATCTTTGATGTAACATGATTATAACCTAAAGATTCTTAAAAAAAAACTAAAGAAAATAATCAAAAGATTGTGATAAAATTACACACTATTATCAATATACTTAACATAATAGAATAGTCCAATTAAAATTGTTAAAATATATTTTATGTTATGTATAATTTATCACAATTATAAATAATTAATTTTGAACTGCATCCAAAATAAAACTCCTTTTATAAAAGTTAAAAGTCCATTACAATTCTGAGGTTCTGAAGCTGTCTTGTGATTGGAAAGTTCAAATACTTCAAGTTAAACATTTTAAAATGATTTAAAAATTTACACAAGAGAAAAATGAAATGAATGTAGAGAGTTGTCCTAATAAATATCATTTTCTATTGGTATATGCTTTAAATTATAACTTCATTTTAATCATCGCATCTGTTTACAATGTGCTAATTCTTCATTTATCATTCATCATTCTCAAAATCTAAAAAAAAATGGATGAAAACTTGGAACATGTGGCACCTAATACATATCAAAAGCTGGTTAGTTTATCTAAAATGATCTTGCCAAAATTCTCCTCAATTTGTTGCAAAAGTACACTACACAATGAAAATTCATGCCTGATAGAGTGATACACTCAGATATTCAAAAGACTTGGGTGTAAACAATTGCTATCATTATATGCTATAAATGTTAATTTTGTAACATAAAAATATATTCTCATTCAAGGCAAAAGTTTGAAAAAATGACATACATATTGAAAAAAATTGATATTTAACCTAATGCTTGTGAAAAATGATAAATGAGCATATGTATACTCAATTTAAAAAGTTAAAAAAATTACTCAAGGGGGAACAATATTAGATAAACAAGAAAAGTAACAGTAGTTCACTTTGCCATAGCTGGGCCTTTGGCCAAGAGCTTAGAGGTTGGCCCTCTAAGAAGCATACTGAGACCAGCATGTACCACAAAGGATACCATCAAATTAATGGTTTTTTCTAATTATGGACAAAGAGTGTTATAGAATATAATATGATTATCCGAGGCACAAAAAGTTTAAACCCCATTTCTGTTACATAAGAGTTTTGTGACTATATGTTAATGTGGCTTATCTGCTCTAAACTGCAGTTTTCTTACCTCTATAAATGGGAATATAGAATTAGAAAAAAATGAAAAATCACCCAGTAACAGCTTGTTATAATAATTACTACCTTTAACATAGGTTAAAATAAAGTGGAAACACGAATGAGAGTTGTGAAATTCTGCCTGTCTCCCTCCAGCTGTGGATTTGAGGAGATGTTCTAAGCATCAACTGGTTACATATCCAGAGTGTTTTCTGATAAAACATACCATTGCTGATCAACACATCATGCATTGTTGTGGGATACTTGAACAAAATGGGGGAAAATTGGGTTTCTGAAAACCATTGAATACCAACCCAAAGATCATAGCTCAAATTATTCTCTTAAATAGGACAGAAATTTTCAAAGACTTTCTTTGACACTGAGCATGTCAACACGAAAAGGCCAAAAGATGTAAAGGTAAAAAAGAAAAACAAAAGATGAAATTAAAAGCAAGTCATAATCTAAATGAATGCTGTGCAATTATAATTTTACTATGTCCGATACCTTTGAAATGATGGCCTCTCTGCTGCTGCCATGTATGGTTTTTGGCAACTTTCTACATGTTATCTGCTGTATCCATTGGATTGAAAGGGGGTTGATAAAAATGCAAAAATGCTGGCTGGTTTTACATCTGATTCATGTTCATCAATACCAAGTGGGTCCTCAATACTGCCTTATAATCAAACCATATACCCTTTACATTTACTTTCCACCCTCCCATGTGACAGTTTCATAGTTGCTTTTTCATCAAAAACTCCACTTCTCTATTCCCCTCCTCATTCTCAGCAGATGGCCATGCCTCAATAAAAAGAGAACATTCACAAACACACACCAACCAACATCTGAACCCACATACCCTAACTTCCTGTTAGCAGATGTGAATGCTACAGCTCCCATTAATACCAAATACCTCTACTGGTCCATTTGCTCCCATTTCCTTTTTCCTACTCCAGGGATTAATTTCAGTAATTTTTTTCCTTCCTTTCTTATGTCATTGAAGTTTCTCTTTCTACTGGCACATTTCCTTCAGCATGCAAAAAAGGGGTTTTGTTTGCCATCCCAATCACAAGCAAAGAAATGGAAACAGTCATCAAAAACCTCCCAAAGATGAAAAGCCCAGGACCAGGCTTTTCAGGTGAATTTTATGAATCATTCAAAGATGATGTAATACCAATCTTGCTCAAGCTCTTCCAAAACAAGACATTGAACAAGAAAGAACACTGCCAAGTTCATTCTATGAAGCCAACATCACCCTAATACAAAAACAAGATAAAATACTACCAAATAAACCCCAGAAAATTAAAGACCAATATCTCTAATGAATATAGTTGCAAAAATCCTCAACAAAATACATGAAAACCAAATCGAAAACCACATTAAAGAATTACATACCATGATCAAGTGGGTTTTATCCCAGGTATGCAAGGGTGATTCATCACAAGAAAATCAATTAGTGTAATAAACCACAATGATAAATTGAAGAAGAAAAATCACATGATCCTCTCAACTGATGCAGAAAAGGCATTTGACAAAATACAGCACATTTTCTTGATAAAAACACTCTGAAAGATACAAATGGAAGGAACCGTTCTCAATATGGTAAAGTGTATATATGAAAAAGTTATAGCTATCACTGTGCTTAATGCTGAAAGACTGAAAGCTTTACTGTTGAGATCAGGAACAAAACAAGGATGTCCACTGTCACCATTTTTATTCAAAATTGTGCTAGATGTTCTAGCTAGAGCAATTACACCAGAGAAAAAAATAAAAGGCACCCAAATGGGAAAGTAAGTGGTATACATTCACTACCTTCTGATGACATGTTCCTATGTCAAGGAAATCCTGAAAAATCCACAACAAAGCTCCTAGAAAAGATTAGTTAAACAAAGTGGTGAGATACAAGATTAATATACAATAAGCAACAGGATTTCTATACAATACTGATGTGTAATCTGAGGAAGAAAACAGAAAAATTATTCCATTTGTAATAGTGACTAAAAGAATCAAAGATTTAGGAATAAACTTAACAATGGACATAAAAGACCTGTATTCAGAAAACTTCAAAATATTGCTAAGAGAAACCAAAGAGACTTGAACAAATTGAAGAATAATCCTTGTTTATGGACTGGAAGACTAAACATTGTTAAGATCTCAATTCTACCCATACTAGATTACAGATTCAATGCAATCCCAATAAAAATCACAACAGCCTTTTTTGCAGAAAAGAAAAAATCAATTAAAAATTTATTTGGAATGGTGAAAGGCCCCAAATTGCCAAAATGATCTTAAAAAAGAAGAATGAAGTTGGAGGACCTTCACTTTTGACTAAAAGATTATTACTTAGCTACAGTGGTAAAAACAGCATGGTACTGGCATAAAGACAGACACATTGACCAATGGAGCTGAATTGACTCAGAAATAGACCCTCACATCTACAGTCAAGGGATTTTTAATAAGGCTGTTAAGCCCACCCACCTAGGCCAGAAACAGTCTATTCAACAAACCGTGCTGGGAGAACTGGATATCCATATTCAAAAAAAAGAAAGAAGACGCGTTTCTCACACCTTATACAAACATTAACTCAAAATGGTTCAAGGACAACCATATAGTCCTATACGAAAAATCCACTAGGAAATCGACTAGAATTAATAGATGAAATCAGCAAAGTTGCACTTACAAGATTAATATGAAGAAATCAATATCACTTCTACACACTCGGATGTGCGACCTAAGGAGGACATCAGAAAATAATTTCCATTTATACTGTCAATCAAAAAATCAAATATTTTGGAATACACTTAACCCAGAACATAAAGGACCTGTATTTAGAAAACTACACAGCATTCCAAAATAAACAGGAGAAGACTTAATTAAATGGAAGTACACTTCAGAGTTCATGGATTGGAAGACTAAATATCGTTAAGATGTCAATTCAACCCAAACAGATTTACAGATTCAATGCAGTCCTTATAAAAATCCCAACCACGTTTTCTGCAGAAATGGAAAAGCCAATAATCAGATTTATTTCACCGGGTAAGTGCCCCTGAATCGACAAAAATATCTTTAAAATGTATAAAGAAGTTGGAAAACTTTCGTTTCCTGACTTTAAAGCATATTACTTAATCACAGTCTTAAAAACAGCATGATACTGGCATAAAGATAGCCAGGTTGACCAATGGAAAGAAATAGAGAATTCAGAAAGAGAACCTTACATCCAGTCAAGTGATTGTTGTCAAAGCTGTTAAGACCATCCAGCTGAGCCAAAGAGTTTATTCAACAAATGGTGCTGGGAGAACTGGATAATCATATACAAAAGAAAGAGAGTGGACCCCTATCTCACACCTTATACAGAAATAACTCAAAATGGATAAAGGACCCTAATATAAAAGTGACAACCATAAAACTCCTAGGAGAAAATATAGGAATTTATCTTCAAGGTCTTGTGGTAGGTGGTAGTTTCTTAAACCTTACACCAAAAGCTGAGCAAACAAAGAAAAAAAAATAGGTAAATGGGAACTCCTCAATATTAAACACTTTTGCACTTCAAAGTACTTTGTCAAAAGGGAGAAAAGGCAGCCAACTCAATGGGAGAAAATATTTGCCAATCACATACCTCTTAAGGGCTTAACATCCATAACATATAAAGAAGTCATACAACTCAACAATAAAATGACAAACTACGCAATGAAAAAATGGGCTTGTAGCCTTCAGATTTTGACTGTTGCATCTGTGAAATTTCACTTTCCTGAGTTTGTTGATGTCAACATCTGGAGACGTATGTCTGTGCATCTTTTTTGGTGTTTGCATTTTAATTCCTCCCTTTATAAAGGACTCTAATGAGAGGATTAATCCCACCTTAACTCATGCCCCACTGAAGTAATCTAATCAAACATCCCTTACCTCATCTAATCCAAACAAAGGATCAACATAGGTTCAATATAAGAATATAAATTTCTGGCATCCAAAAAGAATCAACACAGCACAGACACCCAAATGAAGAATATGTTTACTCCAGAATCCAAAAATCTTAACTAGTTCTTGTGTCTCTTTTATATTTATAGGAGACATCAGTTACAAGAATTTATTCTTCACCTTTCTGGGAATAACTTGACATAGACATACCACTGTATGATGGGAAATTTACTAAGATGGAAGGACCCTGAATTTTTGTTGGACATATCTCCCAACATCTGGCACACAATATTTATACACTAGTTGCTACTTCATGTTTACTAGGTCCAATCACCAAACTGTCAACAATAGAATGGAGCATTGTAAGACCTTGTGGAAGAGAAAGGTACACAATTTCTCTGAAGACTAGATTAAAACATAGGACTGAAGAGAGCTATGCCCGTGAAGCAGGACATGAAGGTGTACTGCTGGCTTTGCCAGTTGAAAGCAAACTATTTCTCTTGGCCTTTATTAAAAGGCATTGTGGTAGTTCAATATTAGTTAAGAATTCCAAAAAGGAGATAGAGATTATGTTTGTAATCTGGTCTGTTCCTCTGGGGTGATAACCCTTTGATTGTATTAGATTCAGCTGAGATGTCTGATTAAATTCTGTTAAGTCAGGGCTCTGACCAAAACATGTCATTAGAATACAACTCATTGTTGAGTCCTGGCCCCCTTGGGGATAAAACAGATGATCAAATGAAACACACAGAGAAGAACACAGAGTGTATTAGTAACCCTAACAGTTGCTGATTCAAAATACTAGAAATTGATTGGCTTTTACAAAGTGTATTTATTTGGGGTAGAAGCTTACAGTTACCAGGCCATAAAGCACAAGTGACCTCCCTCACTAAAGTATTTTGCCATATGTTGGAGCAAGATGGTTGCCAACATCTGCAAGGGTTCAGTTTTCCTGTTTTCCTCTCTTCCTGGGGCTCATTTCTCTCCAAGCTCAGCAACTCTGCTATCTCTCCAAGGCCAGTTGCAGACTGTCCGGCAAACAGCTTTTCTCTCTTCCTGGGAACTCTGCCATGTCTAATCAAGCCTTCTCTCTGCTCCTCTGTGTGCTTACTTCCTGGGCTCCAATAATAAAAGTCCAAACTCTGTTCTCTGCCATAGCTTTTCTTTGTGTGTCCCTGCCCACCAAGAAGGTAGGGATGCAATGTACTACTGATGTGGCCTAATCAAAGCATGAAACATTATTTAATAAAGGAAAAGTGAAATCTCTGAATCCAATATAATCTAATATACCCAGAGGGACAACCAGTTTACAAACATAATCCAATATCTATTTTTGGTTCATAACCAATATCAAACTGCTACACACAGGAGAAGAGAGACAGCTGATTAGACACAGAAGAGTCCATGGGAAGAGAATGAGCCTGATTGTCTACACTGACCTGGTGAAGAGAACAGTGCAGCTGAACCTGGAAAGAAATGAGCCCTGGGGAGAGAAGAAAGCCTTGTGCCCACCTGCAGCTGAGATGGGAAAAAGCTGGGACCACAGAGCCATAAGAAGGTAGAGAAAGGCTGAAGGCTGAACACTCATAGCTGTCACCAGCCATCTTGCGTCAACATGTGTCAACAGAGTTTGGTAAGGAAGTAATCTTGAGTTGGACTCTTTAGGGCCTTGTGACAGTAAGCTTCTACCCCTAATAAATACCTTTTATAAAAACTGACAAATTTTTGGTACTTTACATTACACCCTTTTGGCTGACTAATAAAGGTATTGGGAAAAAATTATGTGCCAGATCAATAGCTGCACATGAGCTACCAGGGGAATTGTTGATTTTGCTCAAGCAATGATACCACATCTGAAACAGCAGCTGTAGTTGGAGTCACCAGCTAGTTAAGATTACTACAAACCAGTATCATCCTCCAAGATCCATCTTTTTTTTCTGTACAGGCCAAATAAGGGTATTGAATGGGGTGATGGTGGTAATCATCATTTCTGTATACTTCATATCCTGATGTTAGGATTAATCTCTGCAATCCTTCCAAGAATGCAGTATTGACTTTGGTTTACTGTTTGGTTAAGTACAGGCAGTTATAATGGTTTCTATTTTGCCTTTCTTACCATCATATCCCTCACTCCTCAGGTCAGGGAACCAATTTGGTGAATCTGCCTGTTGTTGAGTACATCAATTCCAAGATTCAGGGCCCAGCTAGCAGATGGACCTCCCAAAGATTTAAGTCTCTTGGATGTACAAATATCAACTCTAGTAGTAATTATAAGTTCAAATAGAAGGATCAGAAGAGCCATGTGTAAGGAAACCACAACTAAGTCCAACTCAGACTTTCTGGGGAGCATAAATTCCAAAGTAATGCCTACTGACAAGGTACCAAACTATTGACTTTGTGATATATGGCCATCATATATCTTGCCATTATCTACAATATTGTGAGGGAGAGAGTGTAAACTACAATGTAAACTATAATCCATTCTTAGTGGCAATGCTCCAAAATGTGTTCATCAATTGCAAGGAATGGACCATACTATGAAGAATGTTAATGTGGGAAAATGTGGGAGGTGTAGGGAGTGGGGGATATGGGAATCCCCTATATTTTTTTATGTAACAATTTTTGTAGTCTCAGTATCTTTAAAAATGAATAAAAATAAAAAAAGAGGTGCTGAGTCTGTAAACTATCCCAATTCTGGGAATTGAGGGAACATTCCTCTGTTTTGTGCTTCAAGTCACACTTTTTTCACTTGTTCTAGAACTCTTCTGTTCATACAGACCAAGTGAGAGTTGAGTAGAATGACTATCTATTTCACTTTTGGGTACCTTAGTATCAACTAGTCAATGCCACAGGTCTCTGTGAGTCAGACATTCTGATTACTCTTTTGATGTTGCTGTCCATTAAAATAGCCATGACTATCCTATGTTTGGCATTTAAGTTCCACCACTTATTACCTGTCAACCTGGAATGTGATCATCCCCATTGTATTTATGTATCCAGGTTCAGTAGCAGCAGTTTCCACAGTAATATCTGACTTACAGAGAAGAGCTAGTACAGAGCTCTTCAGGGAGGATGGATTTGCACTTACACATTTATTCCTTACAGCACTGGTGAAAGATGTGTCTTCTGGACATGCCAGGGGTGGGTAAGGAGGTCTCACATGATAAATTCACTCCAGCATTGCAATCTCTCCAAGTCTTTGGATCTGCTCATATACTTTATATAAGGGCACTTCAGAATTTTATCTTCAGGAAATGTAGGCCACTGGTCCAGGATTGGGACACATGTTAGAAAACGTTCAAAACCCTTGAGCCACAAAATTGAATCCAGAAGTCTTTTTTTAGTCAGCCCATAACAATAACTTTAGCCTGATCCCACTTTATGTTCCTTCCAACATTATTTCAAACCCTTAATATTCATTGCCACAGATATTCCCTTGATTTATGTCTGTAAATTTTAAAAGTCATGCAGTTCTTTTAGAGTCTAGCACTCTTGCCCATAGGGGATTATTTATGCCTCATCTTTTTTGGTTTTGGCACTTCAGTGTAGTTATAGGTCCGGAAGAAAAGACGGGTGGTGGGTATGGGCCATGTGAGAAATTAGCAGTGCCTTGTAAGTCAATTACCTCTGGAAAATCCATTAAATTTTAATCTGGTGAAATGCATTAAACTGTTCAGTTGGCTGTGTGATGGCCAACTCCTCAGAGGAGACAGTTACAGGTTTATCATACACAGCAGGACTAATCTCTTTAGAGGAATGCAGGAGAGCTGTCTCCACAGGGCAGACTAGAGATTGTGTGTTTGATTCCTCAGGGCAGACCATTTCAGGTTTATCTGGCACAGAAGACTGAACAGAATCTAAGGTTTCAATGTCTCCACTATATCAGTACAGTCAGTATGTCCCTATTCCAATTCTCATGATCACATTACTTCCCCATCAATGCACTCACTTTATCAGGAGACACCCTGTTAATCTGCTCTTATGTGTAGCAGTGTGAAGTTTTCCTGAACTTCAGTAAATCATCATGCACATGGAAACCTATAATAGGTGGGACCTTTTGACTAAATTACATCAGTTAAGGGCCTTTAATTAGATTGCATGATCCTGAATGAGTCTTAATCCTAAGGTCCTTTATAAATGGCATAATAAAAAGGCACTGATAACAACAAAAACAAAAAGCTGCAGACACAGAAAGGAACCCAGACTGAGCAAGATTTCTCTGGAAGCCAGGAACAGAAATCAACACAACACAGAAGCTGGGAGGATGTCACTTTTGATATAAGCCACAAGTAACTAGGACCAGAGGAGAAGGGAGAGACAAACAGACACCCTCTTGTGCCTGATCACCCATATCTGCAATCAGGTAGAAAGGATCTCATGATATGCCTTGATATGGATGCATTCACAAACTCAGAACTCTAAACTTTTAACCTAATAAGTCCCCATTGTCAATGCTAACCCATTTCTGGTACATTGCTCCCAGAAGCAAAGTAAAACAGAAACTGATACCTAGAGAGTGGGGTGCAAACAGCAAAATGTTTGAACATATTATAAATGAATAAGGGGTTGATTTGGGAAGACTTGTGATACCTTATTAGGAAAAGCCTCTATTGCATCAAAGAAATTGTTAGTAGAAATATGGATTCTAAAGATACTTCTTATGAGGCCTTAGAAATAATGAATATGTCATTGCAATCTGGAAACAAGGTGATCCTTCCTTTAAAGCAGGGGTTCATAACCTTTTCTGTTCCATGGACACTTTTGCCTCTCAGGTGAAAGCCACAGACCACTTACTAAGTCCACACTACACTGTGTATTATTTAATAAATACCACCTATACCACAGTGTTATACCATAGGTGTTTATTTAATAAACACCTATACCAAACAAGTCCCCAGAAGAATAATGTTTTTGTGAATTTCAAATCAAGCTCACAGACCCCTTGTTAAGAAGCTATAAAGTGTCAGAGAACTTGCCAAAATTGAATCCAGATGTTAGATGGAAGGTAGAATTTGAAAGTGATTGTATGAGTCAGCCAAAAGGGGTGCTGATGCAAAATGCCAGAAATCTATTGGCTTTTATAAAGGGTATTTATTTGGGATAGAAGCTTACAGGTACCAGGCCATAAAGCATTAGGAACTTCCCTCACCAAAGTCTATTGCCACATGTTGGAGCAAAATGGCTGCAGGCTTCTGTGAGGATTCAGGCCTCCTGGGTACTTCTTTTCCCAGGGCTTGCTTCTTTCCAGGCTCAGGTCCTCTGCTATCTCCAAAAGGCCAACTATAGATTATATCTAGCTGTAGTCTCTTTCTCTTCCCAGGGCCTTTTCTCTTTCCTCACAACCAAGCTCCTCTGTGCACTTACTTCCCTGGGATCCAGCTCAAAAATTCCAAATAACTATTCTGCAATGTAGCTTTCACTGTCAGTCACCACCCACCAAGGACGCAGGGATGTGGCCAAATCAAATCCCTAATCATAATTTAACCCTGTTCAGAGGAAAAGACCAGTTTACAAACATAATCCAATATTTCTTTTGGAATTCATCAATAATATCAAGCTGCTACAATGACGATCTTGAATATTTAGCTGAGGAAATTTCCAAACTAAACATGGAAAATGCAGCCTGACTTTTTGCTGTTTACAATAAACTGTGGGAAGAAAGGGATAAGCTAAGAACTGAACACTTGGAGACAAAGTAATCAGAGATTATTAGTTTGTAAAATTCTGAGCTTCTGGAAAATGAGTCCCCAGAGTATAGGGCCCTATGTGAGGATTTAACTGAACGTGGAACCAGTCGGTCATTTTAGTGTAAGTCAGGTTTGGAAATGCAGTGATCCAGAAAGAATCTGTGGAAAACAAATCTCACTATGTGACAGCTTGGACCCTTTGTTGCTAAACTTTCTCTAGCTCTTGACTATGTTATTAAAGAGAATTTAAGAACATGCCAGTTATGTTTAGGCCAGTAGTTTCTTAAGAAAATGAGAGAAGAGAAAGAAAATAATAGATTATGGGACCCTGGTGTACTTGCTGGGTGTTCCTGGGAGAGAGAGGGAAAAAGGGCTAAAAAGGGATAAAGGGACTGATTTACAGATTACAAGTTTCCATTACATAATACTAATCCCCATTACAGATTATAGGTCCCTAAGTGTACTTGTGTGCTGGCCCAGGCAGAGTGAGAAAGGGCAAAAATATGGGAGAAAGGGCTGATTTAGTCTCTGTGTTGGGTCCTTAAGTTATTAATTACCCTACCCCTTGTTAATATTCAGGGGAGTGATCCCAGCTGTTTGCTGGTTTGTTTAGTTACCCCAATGGTCAATTCCCATAAGTGGCTGATGGCCAGGCCACTTAAGAATATCTAGGGATCTTCCTTGATCCAGGATGAAATCCCATTCCAAATGGGGAAATCTCATGAGATTCTTCCAGCAGCCATCTTGTGGGGTCCTTCCCTAAGGTAGGGTCCCCAAGGTGTCCTGTTTCACAGCCTTGTTTTTCTGCCAGGTCCCAGATTAGTCTTTTCATTCCCTAAACTAGCCTGCATCACCTTGATTCCTGCATGTGAAAGCAACAAATTTTCTGTGAGGTCTGTGTGAAACAGAAACACTGCCAGCCTGAACTAAATGGGACAAGAAAGGAGGAGATAGAAGAAAAATGATTGCAATGGCAGTACCATGGAAGATGTGTTCTGGACTAAAGACATATTGCTGAGCTCAGAGAGGGAGCTCACCCATGTGTACAGAAAGGGTGAGTATGCCCCAGAGCTTGGAGAGGGGGTACTTTGTGCTCCACTGTGGAAGAGTGTCAACTCCCAGGCTTCAGAAAAGGTGGAGAACTTTCCCCTGGGAGTGGTAGTCTAGAGTGGGGACTAGAGTTCTGATGTTCCTAGATGCTTCATGGGTGTGGAGCTGAGAACATGGCCACTAGGCAAGGCCTTGGAAAGTGTGGAACTTCTGTTTCTTCAGGCTCCAAGGAGAAGAATTCATGGTTCTCTAGGTGAATCTCATATTTTGAATCCTAATGGAGTATTCCTTGCTGGTTTTCAGAAGTATTTGGAACCTGTGACCCCTGTTTTCTTTCCAATTTCTCCCTATGGTATTGGGAATGTTTATTTCATTAAAGTCCCTCCATTGTATAATGGAGGCAGTTAACTTATTTTTTAAGTTTCACTGTTCCACAGTAGGAGGAGAATTTTTTGCCCCAGGAAAGACTATATGCCTATAACTGATTTTGATGAGATTCTGTAATTAAAACTGTTACTAAAAATATTTAAGGCTTTTGAAATATTGTGGTGGAATGAATATACTTTGTATATGGAAATAACATGTATTTCTGAGGTCCAGAGGGTGGTTTGTGACAATTTGAGCTTTTGTGGACCTTAGAAAATCATTTCCTTAGGGCTAATCCATTCCTATGCATGAAATCTTATAGTAGGTGGGATCTTTGATTAAACATCTTCAGTTAAGGGTTATATCAGTCAGCCAAAGGGATGCTGGTGCAAAATATCAAAAATCTATTGGTTTTTCAAAGATTATTTATTTGGAGTAGAAGATTAGAGTTACCAGGCCATAAAGGGTAAGCTACTTTCTTTCCAAAGTCTGTTGCCACTTATTGGAGTAAGGTGACTGCCAACATTTTCAAGGACCCAGACTTCCTCTTCCTCTTAAGGCTTCATGGTCCCAGCTTCTTCCATTATCAGCTGTAGACTTGAATAAGTCTCATTTTTCTCCCAGGGCTCATTCTCCTCTAGACTCAGCCACTCTATTCTCTCCACATGGTCACCTGTAGACCAGGAGGATCTCTCTCTTCACTGGGCCTATGCTGTGTCTATGGAGCCATCTCTATTCCTCTGTGCTCTTGTCCTGTGTGTTTTACTTTCTGGGGCTTCAGCTTCAAAAACTCCAACTCTCTCCTCTGCTACATGTTTTTTTCTACTAAATCCTACTGATGTGGCTCAATCAAATCCTTCATCTAAATTTAATGAAGTAAAAGTGAAACCTCTGAAGTTAATCCAATCTAACATGCCCAGAGGAACAGACCAGTTTATATACATTATCCAATATCTATTTTTGGAATTCATAAACAATATCACATTGCTACAAGGGACTATGATTAGATTGCATGGCTTAGGTTGGGTCTGAATCTTCCTATTCTAGTCCTTTATAAATGGTGGCATAAAAAGCCACAGATAACAAAAAAAGCTGAAGACATAGAGAGGAACCCAGAAGCTGAGAGTGAAGGCCCCAGGAGTCTGAAGCCAAAATAAAAGGAACACAGAATCTGCAAGGAAGCTACTCTACGCAGAAGCTGAAGCCATAAGGCTGGAAGAGATGGGAGTGACAGGCAGACACCACCATGTGCCTGATTGCCCAGAGCTGTAGCTCAGGGAGAAAGGATCTATGGATGATTCCTTGATAGACACTTTCATGGCCTCAGATCTGTAAGCTTTTAAACTAATAATTCCTCATTACGAAATCCAACCCATTTCTCATATATTTCTCCCAGCAGCATTTAGCAAACTAAAACAATATTAGAGAAACAATTAGAAAAATCCAAACTCAATGCAGAAATCTTATCTTAAAGATTCTGGTTCTCAAGATCCATTCTCAGTACCCAAGTCTGCTTTAGCCAAGGTTCTCCATAGAAACAAAACAGACTGGATAATACATGTAAATATTCAGAGATTTTTAAAAATAGGAATTGGCTCATATAACTACGAGTATTGCAAAATTCCATGTGACAGGCAGCAACTTGAAAACCCCAATGCAATTGATAATGAATTCTCCAGGTGAAGCTACATGTCTCTAGTTGAGATTGAAATTCTACTTTCTGACTGCTGAAACTATCAATTCTTCCTTTAATGCCTTCAATTGATGGAATAATAATGCCTTCAATTAATGCCTCAAAGCTGAAGGCAAGCTCCTGTGTTGCCTGTAGATATAATCAGCCATAGATGAAATCAACTGACTAATGATTTCAAGCCATGAAATATCCTCATAGTAACAATCAGATCAGTGCTTGTCCTATCAAATCACCATTACTCTCCTGGTCAGCTAGGTAGCTGAAATCAATATACCAGAAATGGGTTGGCTTTTATAATGGGGTTATGCTCTTAAAAGCTTACAGTTCTGAGGCCATGAATGTTTAAATCAAGGTAACGTAACATGATACGTTCTGCCTAAAACTTTGGATCTGATACTGAATGGAACTGGAAATCTTTGGAGGATTTTAAATCTGAAGGAGACAAAGTTTGCTTGTCACTGAATTCAAGCCCCTTTTGATATGGACTGGGAAGTGCCAAGGTAGTCACGATTTTCTCAAGATCACACTGCCAGAACTCGGCCCTGTTTTGAATTGTGTTCCATGCTGATTCCCACCCCATCTTATAATTCTTCCTTCTCTTCGTTTTTTCATTGGCTAGTTGCAAGGACAGGACTCAAGTTTTCTATGAATTTTTTCCCACCCACCTGAATTCCTGGGAAGTATAAGTTAGATTTGAAGCCTTGTGCAGCAGGGGAAGTTTAGGAGGCCCTGAGAGACACAAAGACATGTCCAGGGTCACAGAACTGGTTGGAGAAAGAAGGTTGTGAACCCAGTTCAATCTCCAAACATGGTTCTTGATGCTCCTAGGCCTTAGCTGGGCAACCTGTAAGACTGTGCTGATGAAATTTTGCACAGATGAGAAATGCCATGGGATAGGAGGGTAGGTACTCAGCAGGCCAGAATGGACATTTGGAGAGTTGAAGTTGCTATCCAGGGAGGGGGCAGAGGGAAGGGGATGCAGGAGGTTACCTCACTTCCTTGGATATAGAACACAACAGAACTTTGAACCCTGGTAACCAGGCACCCACATACTAGTAATTGCCCCTAACAGCTCATTCAGGCACAGACGCATAAGGGAAGATGTTTACTTGTTGCTGTCTACCTGATTCCCAAGGTATTGGGCAAAGGAAAACCTGCAGTGAGAGCTTTATTCAATGCTGCAGGCATTGACTGAACCCTCACCCTCACCCTCACCCTTGAAGACTCTGGCCATTTACCAGGAGGAAAGCAAAGGTAACCCAGGGAACCTAGGGCATGGGGATGCATGCCAGACTGACACTGTGATCCTTCCAGGGCAGCCTCAGCATCTCCCACTCCCATTATAGGTGTACGGGTGGGGGGGGTGCCTGAGTGTGGTCCTGGGCTGGGCAGAGAGAGGTGATTGGGGCTTAGTGCCTGGTGGGTTCATCATGTTCAGATTCTGGTCAAGGCTAGCAGGGTCATAGAGCGTGGCCTGGGAATGGTGCCCCTCTGCCCAGACATTGATCCTGAGCCATGGCGCTGTTATCTCACTCTTAGGAGGTGTACACAGAAAGGGTATCTTCCTCATGAGGCAGTAGAACTTCATGTGGGATTGTTCCTCTGGGTGATTACCAGGCTGGGCCCTGATGACTTACAGCCCTGCTGATGACCCTGTCTTTGCAGTGCTCAATACATGAGACAAGCTCAGAATAGGATGATGTGGTCATCAACACCACCTCTCTGAAGTGGTGGCCAGAAGGCATGGCCACCAACAGAGGCTGGAACAGCCCTGAGGTTAGATGGGAGCTGAGGGTTCTCCACACATAGGTCTGAGACAGTGAGGGGTCTTCCAGACCAACCCTACCCTGGCAGAATATCCAGATTCCCTGCCAGGGATTCTACTTGTTGGAAATCAGTCCCACTCCCTGAGGAATCTGGGACTCCATCTCCCACCCCAACACCCAACCCCAGTCGTGACCAGGTGCAATGTTTGTTGGAATATCAGAAATGAGGCTTTCAGAATGATTCATCTTCATGTTAAACCATGATAGTCTTTGTTTTTGATCCTGCCTTGGTTGTTTAATCGACCTGCCCCTAGGTGCTGCCCATCCCCAGGTAGCCTACCTGCATTCAGCAAGACTTTCTTTCAACACATTCTCCATCCTTACACATCCTCATGTTTCCTAGGTTGCTTTTACCTGTAAAGAGTGAGAAAATCATACTGTATTTCCTCTTTCTCTGCAACTTGAAATCTCACAGCATTCTATACAGAGACCCTTCCAGATCAGGAAACAGGGCTGCATTATATTTCAAAGAGGGAGGCCAGGAACCTCAAATGTTTAGCTTCACTGCCCTGGGAATGAGACAGGACCCCTTTCTGTTGCCATTTCAATAGGGCTGCAGAGAAAGTCATGTGATTGTGAATAGTCTAATGTATCCAGTTCTCCCAGTATGGGCTCCTAGGAATGGGAAGGCTTGTTAAAACATTATACATATTTGAAGTTTTAATGGCTGGGGCCAGATTTCTTGAACTAATTGAAGCATCCAAAAGCTGGCAATGATGTCTGGTGCTTCCCTGCAATCTGCTAAACTGGCATGTGTACAGTCTGGGAATTGTCTATCTGGTGTCAGCAAGACAGAAGAAAATTTACAATTGCCCCATTAGAAGGTGATCTACACTTGAGCATTCTCAAGACCATTTGAAATTTCTCTTCCCTGTGGCCTCAGGTCATTTCCTTGGGCAATCCAGGGTCTTTCTCCCATCCTGGAATCTCTAGGAATTTATCCCTTAAAGAATCTGTTATCACCTTAGCCTCAGGTCCTCAAAATTCCCTTGAATTTGAAAGAGATGAGTGAGGGTTTTTGAGGTCTTTGAAATAAAATGCCGGAACCCAGAATGTGTCTTGCTGTTCCTTGTCATCAATTAAGAGGGAGCTATGGTCCACCTCCTGCCATAGTCACTGAGAACAGGGATTTCCAGGTCTGAAATCCAGTTGTAACTGTCCTTTTGGACATGTTGAAGCTGCTGACTGAATGTTTCTTTTTTGTCCCAACACTCCATTTTCCAGTGTGAAAATGACCCTGCTGAGGACATGAAAGAGACTAGACTGGTGCAGAGAAACTTCAAGTCCAGCAAGAAGGAGAAGCCAATGCGGCAACTGGTACCGGCACACCTGGGAAGTACCTGGACCCATCCAACATCCTGGGGAACATGCAACCTGTTCTCCCCACCCAGCAGACATGTATACAAATGGTCACCAGATGAGCACACTGACCCTTCCATGGCCTCAACTCTGCCAGTCTTCCCCAATGGACTTTAGAGGTCAATTTATTTCTCTGAGCCTCAGATGTCTCCTTTGAAGAATAGGGGTCTAGAGGACACACAGTGAAGTGTTATTGAGATGTCTGAATGGGATGAGATGCAGGAAGTGCTGACCTAGTCCAGGTCCTCCATGATCAGCTGGCACAGGGGATGGGGATGGACAGAATTGTTTTCCACTCACCTATAGTAAAGCCGCTGATTCAGCCCTCACTACCCCAGGGCAAGTTACAGACCTTATAATGAAGATTGAAGATTCCATCATGGATATCTTCAACCAAGGTTTATTCAAAAGACATTGAGGGGGCAGGGGAAGTGGAAGAGCCAAAATCTGATATCTGAGCATCTTATGATTGGGCTCAATCAACAAATAAAGAGTGGGTGGCTATGTGTATAGGGACATTGCAAAAGTAAGTAGTTGAAGGAATGAAGGAGGAAAAATCCCTAACTGTTGGACTTCCATTCCACAGGCGAGTCATTCAAATACAATAGACCTCACAAGAATAGTGAGGACAGAGCATATTAGGTGTGATACATAATGGTTCTCTCTAGGTATCGGAAAATCCACCAGGATTCTGAAGGGTAAAGAAGACTCCTGGAAATAAGAAAGATGTGAGTGGATTCTATGTCAAGGACAAGGGCTCCAAACTCCACAGTTGGATCAGAAATGTGCAGTGGGTGTACTAGCTGTGAAGTTCAGGTCAAATACCTATGTCCAGCAAATCTGATGCTTCCCATCTTGGTTTGATTTGTCCCCACCTGCATCATCTTGCAAATGGGATTGATGATCTCAGGACAGTAGATGTGTTGAGCAAATTGCTACCCACTCTGGCTAGAGCCTCAGTTAAGGGTGTTTAGCTGTAGACAAGTTGGTGTAAGGCAGTGGCTATGCCAACACCAAAACAATATGAAGAGGATGATACACTCACAGGCTTTCACAATATATGGCATCTCTTGGTATCTTGGCTTAAGGCTGAGGTACAGTTAGAATCTGGAAGATGTGGCAGGTGGTTCCCATTCACAAGGTATTTAAGACACCTAATTTTCAAAATAGTACAATGAGCAGGGCAGTCACTGCCTGACCCTGCTCTTCTGCAATCCAAATTCCTTTGTGGATGGGGCAGAAAGACAGACAGATATGTGTCAGAGGCTCAGTTGTATGTAAGTATTGTTTATATATCGTTCAGTAGCCTTCTATGATTCACAACAGTCCTCAGCCAGCATACAGTCAGCCACTGCCAGGACTGAGAATGTAAAGGTTGTGGGTGCAGGGCCTGGGGATTGGCAGGGTCATGCACAGCAGTCCTCCGCAAACACATACATGGATACCTTCAGAAGGGTAAGTGGGCTGAAAGGAACTGCCTCTCTGATCTGCTGTCTACACTCCTCTCACAGTGCCATTGGATCTATGCTCAGAACCTGTGTGAACCATTCCATTGGGGATTTCTTCCAGCCCCAGTTCTCTCCTATTCCCAAGGACATGATGGCCTCCATGAATATTAAAATTACTGCCTTGACTTTTCAAAAGAGGTTCCATACTGCCCGTGCCCAACTTGAAATTCATCAGTCACGGGAGTCCAAGACAGAAGGTGAGCCATTCTGGGAGTGGGTGCCTGTGAGCCTGAGCAGATGGTATGGGTGGAGAATCCAGGCAGGATCTCCATGGCTGGTGTTATCCAGGACTAACAGGAATCTCAGAAGCGACATCACTTGGACTTCTATCCAGGAAAATTTCCTGGTGTGGGTGTGGTGGGTTTGGGTGTTTTGCATCTGAAATGCTTGGGGATATTTTATGCCTTTGAAATGGCACCTCAAAACAATCAAGCTGGTGAACCCTCCTCTTCATCCAGCTCTAGTGCCAAATCCATTGCCTGCCTCTACCTTAGCTCTTGCTCCTGTAACTTTACCAGCTCATGAAGATTTCGAGCCCTTCCAACTGTGGAGTTTGGACCAGCTTGGGAGTTAGAGCAAAGTTCATGCTGCATTATTGAGTCTGTAGCCCAGAGTGTGCATTCCATGTCCACTCCCAAGATGGTGGCGCGAATATCACGAGGACAAGGTATGGAGCTTGATACAACACCATTCCCGGTTCCAGCATCTCTGTTCCCAAGAGAGTTTTCTGAGGAGCTGGACACAGCCCAAGCAGCAAATGAAGCCTCAGACCTACTTCTTTTTGGGCCAGCCCAAGATAAGAAAACTTCCTTCCCTCTGCCTGAGCAGTCCATTTATTTTCTCTTTGTAACATTTTTCTTTGTATTTTATATTTTTCATGGTTATATTTATTTTTTCATTTTAAGTACATTTTAAATTTATATACTTATTATTATCCTGTTTTAGTGTGCATTTCAGTTTCTTAGGTACATGTAACAATGAACAACCATCTTCACTGTCTGGTTCAGAACATGTCTTCACCGCTAACTGGAACCTCACCCTACTGGACATTCAATCTCCATTCTTACCTCATTTGTATGCTGAAAACCACTAATCTTCTTCTTTTCCTTTACTCCCATGTTGTGGGCCATGATTTCTGCATGTGGAGAGTCATAGGGCCTGGCCCAGATTTTATCTCATTCACAGAGTCTTTATAATTTTTGGACAGTTAGGTAAAGTGCAGCACAAGGAGGTTAAGAGATCAGCTGGAATATCAGGGAACAGGGATTGAAACCAAAACCAGGGCTCCCAGCAGGTGTCTGTTGTCTTATTCACCTCTATGTGGCAAGGACCCACCCATCTTCTGATCCCTGCCAAGTGTTCAATTCCACACAACTTTTCCAGTTCTGGCAGTGACTGTACAGGAGATTATGGCTTTGTTGACATTATATGTGCATAATCAAGCTGATGGTGAAAGTCATTCCTGTGACATCCTGAAAATTGTCCACATGATCTCCCCACACCATGTAGGGCAGGTGGGCATCCAGGAGGAATTGGTATGTGGAGGTTGTGGTCCTCCTGAGGATGTCAGGGGTGAATGCCCAATTCATCCAGTTGCTCTCTGGGGTTGTCCATCTCACAGAATGTCCGGTGATGGAGGCTGTTAGGGGAACATGGAACTCTGGTGAATAACCCAGGACTCCCAAAGAAACTGAGATTCTTATGCCTGGGCAAGGAAAAGCCATTGAACTTATCTAAGGTTTTCACAATTTTAATTTATGGGTTCCCTCACCTCCATGCAACTTTTTGAGACATCTTCCTTTCCTACTTCAGTACCATGAAAGACTCTTTTTCCTCTAAGTAAATTTGTATTCTTCATTTAATTGGATAAGTTTTACGCCCTGAGATTTACCTTTTGACGTTTCTGACAGGAAACTCACAGCTACATTTTCTCCATTCTTGCAGCAAAGCCTCTTTCTACAATTCTAGGTTTATTTATCTTATCCTTTAGGAAATCACAACTTATTTTTTAAAAATGTTAATTCACTATTAGTCCTGGTGGCCCACATGCCTTCTATATTTTTCCTTTTTTTTTTATTTTCCAGGAGGTCCCAGGGGTCAAACTCAGGTCCCTCAATATGGGAGACAGACGGCCAACCACCCTAGCCACATCCGTCCCCCTGCTATATCTCTTAAGCTTGACCAAAGGTACCCAAAGTTAGTCTTTTCACATACAGGATGGTCATATAATAAATCAGGCTAAGTTTATGACCAGCATTCTAAAAAACAGACCTAGGGAGAAAAACTAGATCTAGGGACACATACATGGTTTCTAATATAGTAAATGTTTAGACTACCCTGATTATCACAAAATCAGGACAGCGAGAATATTCACAGCAGTACATTCAATTTTGGCTTAATGTCTTCTACAGATTGTTCTATTCCTTTAGAGTGGTGTGTACAGAATAACATTTTGTATTAAAAGGTCACAAGTGCTTGCCTAATGATATGAGTCTTTAGGGGCCATCATTTTGGGACAAAGCTTATGCCATACTATATACATACAGTTGCATAGTTTTGATGTCTCTGATGGTATAATTAAAAGACCCTCTATAAATGTAAATATTTTGGATGGCTTGCTCAGTTTGAAGAAATCCATGGAGGGAAACATGGACCTGAGAAAATTCCTCCACCGGGTATTAAATGAGTGGATTTTCTTAAGTAGATCAGGTTTGCAAAATAGTAGACTTAATTTAAAAGATAATAATACCAAATTTAAAGTATCTCTGGAGATAAAATTAGAAAGTAAAGTGAAGACTGGAATCTTGGATCCAACATTAGATCTCCCTAATCAGGAGAGGGAAAGGCCCAGTATTAGTCAGAGATCTCTAGGAAAAGAGAACCACAGGGGATATCTGTGAACATCATGAGATTTTGTAAAATTGTCTTATGTGAATGTGGGTGTGCACAATTTCAAATCTTGTAGGATAGTCTACAATCTTGAACTACTGATAAAGGTTTTGAATAAATTTGTTAGGAGAAGGTGGCTGGCTGAATTAAAGGTAAAATTATCCCTTCTGAATTCCTTACTTGATGGTAGACATAATCTGCCATAGGTGCAATCAAATACTAATGATTGAAGTCCACAAAATGTCTTCACAGTAACAATTACACCAGTGCTTCCATGAACAAATAACTGGGCACCATCACTGGGCTATGTCAACTCTTGCCCAAAATTCTGTTTTATTAAGAGTTACATGGGACGTGGATATGGCTCAAGTGGTCGGGCTCCTGTCTACCATATAGGAGGCCCAGGGTTCAATTCCTGCAGCCTCATGGTGAAAAGCAAGTTGGCCCTCATTGCAAGCAGGCCCGAGCAAAGAGCTGGCCTACAGAGAAGCTGGCACGGCAGGATGACACAACTAAAAGAGACACAGAAGAGAGACAATAAGAGATGCAGCAGAACAGGGAACTGAGGTGTTGAAAGAGATTGAGCAGCACCTCTCCGCTCCAAATGATCTCAGGATCATTTCCTGCTGCCACCTGATGAGAAGACAATCAGACACAGAAGAAAACAGAGAGCACAAAACAATGAGGGGGGTGGGCAGAAACAAATAAAAAAACATAGTTTCTGTTTATAATTGATAGAAGAAGTAATAGTTAATTAGGGGAAGCTTGAAATAGTAACACAAGTGGCAAAAATCAAAGATGTAAGTATCAGAAGTCTGCATAAACTTACCATTGAAAATGTTGCTGTTCTACTAAGACACACATAAGTAGGTGAAACTGCACAAGGATTGGCGAAAGAAAGAGATCTGTAAAATGAACAATTCCCAGAGCTCACACATAACTGGGAGGTGTCTGAGTTTTGACAAGTCAGATTTACAAGTGTTCTTTGAATAACCATGCATTCAGTAGAGGTCTCCCAAGTGCCATATCTAAACTTTAGGATTAAAATAATACACAGTAAAATATACTGTAAAACTAAAAACTAGGAAAGCTTAAAACCAAGTTTCAAAAGCACCAAGCTCATCCTAGAGTAACTTAACTGAATGATAGAGTGAACTGCAATATGCTTTAAAGGAAGATAACAGACTCTCAGCTTTTGACAACATAATATTGGCAGTGTCCATATCCAATTAAACATTATTAGACATGTGAAGAACATAAAAATCTATTAACCTTAACTAGGAAAAAAAAGTTGTGAATAGAAAAGTCACAGAAAATACAAAGATGATGAATTTAGCAAAGACTTTAAAAGAGTTATTGTCAATATACTCAAGGAATTGAATGAAAGTTAAAAAAAAATGAGTGAAGAAACTGAAGTTATAAAAAACAGAAAGAAATTGAACTCTAAAAACTTAGTATCTGGAATAAAAATGTACTCATTTGGAGAAATGTCAGAATAGATACTAAACAAGAGGAAGTATTAATTAAAGCTAGAACAATAAAAAAACTATTCAAACTGAAGAAACTATGGTTCTAGAGGTGACTCTCGGCTTTGAAACCTAATGGAGTATGCTCTGCAGGTTTTCAGAACTATTTGGGAACAGTGACCCTGTTTCCCTTTCAATTTCTCCCTATGTTAATGGGAATGCTTATTCTATGACTGTCCCTCCTTTGTGTAATGGAGGCAAATAACTTATTTTTCAATTTTCACAGTTCCACAGTCATAATTGATTTTGATGAGATTCTGTATTTAAAACTGTTACTAAAAAGATTTAAGGCTTTTGAAATATTGTGGTGGAATGAATTTATTTTGCAAATGGAAAAAACATGCATATCTGAGATCCAGAGGGGGTGTTTGACATTGTGAGCTTTTGCGGATTTTAGAAAATCATTTCCTTAGGGCTAATCCATTCCTATGCATGTAAACCTATTGTAGGTGCTATTATTTTTATTAAATGTCTCCAGTTAAGGGCTGTATTAGTCATCCAAAGTGGTGCTGAGGTAAAACATCAGAAATCTGTTGGTTTTTTTTTTTAAGATTTATTTATTAA
>JAQZBX010000652.1:0-21739 GCA_029593785.1 Cabassous unicinctus | reverse complement strand
CTAGCTCTCCACTCAGGCCAGCTTGCCACACAGGCCAGGTTGCTTTTCACCAGGAGAACCTGGGAATCGAACCCTGGACTTCCTATATGGTAGATGTGAGCCAAATCACTTGAGCCACATCCGCTTCCCTGTTGGTTTTTTTAAAGAGTATTTATTTGGGGGTAGAAATTACAGTTCTTTTGGATATGGATTTCCAGTTCTCCCAGCACCATTTGTTGAATAGACTGTTCTGGTCCAGCTGGAAGGGCTTCAGAGCCTTCTCAAAAATCACTTGACCTTATATGTGAGGGTCTAATTCAGAGTTCTTAATTCAGCTCCATTGGTCAATGTGTCTGTCTTTATGCCAGTACCATCCTGTTTTTACTACTGTAGCTAAGTAACTTTATGCTTTAAATTCTGGAAGTGAGAATCCTCCAACTTCATTCTTTTGAAAGATGTTTTTGGCTAACCAGGGTGCCTTAGCCTCCCAAAGAAATTTGATAATTAGCTTAATTGGCTTTTCAGTTTTTCTCTGTTGTCCCTCTTTCCTTCTTCCACTTAAGGCTGTGTGGTCTTCTGATCTCAGCTATAGGTTGACATAGGTCTCATTTCCTTCCAGGCCATCAAAGGTACTCTGCTGCAAACTATCAGGCTAATGGCTCATCTCTCTTTCTAATGGCAGGACCAATAGGACCAAGTTCTCTACTCTGCCATGTATCTTTTGTGTGTTTTCTTGAGTCAGTGTCCATTTATAAGAGGAAAAGGGGTTGCGGACCCATGCCAAGTTATACCTTACTGACAGCACAGTCAGAAGGTGTAAATTGATTTTATTAAGTATACTTAGTCAGAGGTCCCTCACCGAATTAATACACTCAAAGGGCATCACACCCAGAGGAACAGAGCAGTTTACAAATGTTATCTTTCTCTTTTTGGGGATTCATAAGTAATATCAAACTGCCAAACTGATGATCCCCAAATTTGTATGTACCATCCAGTCTCCTTTCTTGAGATACTGGCTCATATACCCAACTTTGTACAGCATAGTGCCACTTGGATAGACCTAATGGCATCATGATCTTTATGAGTCCAAAAACTAGATTCTTGATTCTCATTTCCAACACCAATCCTCCTGAATCTCAACCAATGGCAGCTATTCTTATAGTTCCTCAGACTAAACACCTCAACACCACATATCCAAACCATCATCAAAGCACTTCCTTTAAAGATTGCTTCCAGAATATAACAACTTGATGTCTCATCCATCAGTAATCCCAGGTCTAACCCGCCATTATACTTCACTTAGATTGTTGTAATAACATCATAATGATCTCAATGATAAAAGTTCTTCCATTCGTAGAATCACAATAAGCCTATAGTAGAATAACAGTGTCTTCTCTAATCCATTATTTATTCCCAATCCTGACGATTCTGGGATGCTGATGCCCACTCTACCTCTAATTGGAGGGGATTTAGATCGTGGATTGGTCAGCCAAGGGATGCTCATGAAAAATAACAGAAATCTATTGGCTTTTATAAAAGGTATTTATTTGGGGTAGAATCTTATAATTACCACACTGTGAAGTGTAAATTACTTCCCTCAAGAAAGTCTATTGCCACTTACTTGAACAAGCTGGCTGCCGACATCAGCATGGGTTCAGGCTCCTTCCTTTTTTTTTTTTCAGGTATTTTTTAAATGTACCTTTTTATTTTTATTTTTTTAAAAAACTTTGATTACATAAATGTGATACAAAAAATTATAGGGAATTCCCATATGCCCTGCTCCCTAGCCCTTCCACATTTTCCCATATCAACAATATCATTCATTAGTGTGGTACATTTGCCACAATTGATGAATATATCTTGGAACATTGCCACTTAGCATGGATTATAGCTTAATTGTAGTTTACACTCTCTCCCACATGTTTTTGCAAGTTATTACAAGACATACCATGGCTTGTATCTGTCATTGCAATTTCATTCAGGATCATTCCTATGTCCCAAATAGCTCCCAAATTACACCCATTTTTCCCTCTCCCTACCCTCAGAACCTCCAGTGGTCACTGCCTCCAAATCCATGAAAAATATTCTTCCATTGCTAGGATCACAAGTCTACTGAAGAACAACTGTTAGACTACTCCAGTGCATTGTCCATTCCTCAATCCTGAGGATTCTGGGATGGTGATGCCCACTCTACCTCTAATTGAGAGAGGGCTTAGATCCCATGTGATGGATGGATGGGACTTTCAGGCTTGCAATTACAGACTCTTTCTGTTCCTTGAAATGGTCATTGTCAGTCATCATCTACTTATTAGTTGTCCTAGTGAGTCAAATGAACTGGAATGTAGGTGTTGCAAGACTGTTGGGATTCAGGGCTCAACTGGCACATGGACAGCCAAAGATTTATGTCTCTTAGACATACAACTATCAACTGTAGTACTAACTATAGGTTCAAAAAAGGGGCAAAGGAGCCATGTGAAGGGAAAATACAAATGAGTTTATCTCTACCTCACGGGGGAGCATACATTTGAAAGTAAGGCCCACTGTCAGGGCACCAAACTCCTGAATGGTCTGCTCTGCCTATAGTTTCTGGATGTCTCCAGAGCCCACAGGTGTCCTGCTAATTGAGGTAATATTTACTTGGGCAGTCAATGAGTTCCTGTGGAGACGTGCATAAGCATAACCTCAGAAATGACCTCCCGATTCACTTGGAAGTCTCTTAGCCCTATAAACTCATCGGTCTTTAACCTTTCCCCCTTTTGTTCAAGGTATTTTTCCAGTTGCATTGCTAGTTGGTGCTTGGTAGTAATCCCTTGGTGCCAGGGAGGCTTATCTCTGGGAATCATGTCCCACGTTGGGGGTAAGGTAATGCATTTTAATGCTCAGTTTGACTTAGAGAGAGGCCATGTTTGAAAAACAAGGAGGGTCTCAGGTGGTAATGCTTAGGCACCTTATAATACTGTGCTAAGTTTCAATTTCAAAAACAAAGTTTCATAAGTACAGTCATCACAATAAAGAGCCCATCAATGGTCCATCCTCCTTCACTAGTCATTGCCTCTCTACTCAGGGCATTCTTGCGGTCCCACTAGAGAATGTGACAGAGTGCTCCAGGATGAGAATTTGATATTTCTTTGGCTATTGTGTGAATGCCAACCCACTGTATCAATGCCCCATGAACCCTTGATCACATTCATATGTCCCATAGGTATTCCCAAGTTGAACCTCCTAATCATCCCCCATCTCCGACATCCCACATGAATGTCCCAACATTGCCACAGTTGTAACCCATCTGCGATCCAAAACTTCTTCAAAATTTAAGCCAAATAAAAATAACCAAATACAATAAATAGGAATATGATATAATGATATTTTTAAAAATAATGAATAAAACACAAAAGCATTTTTAAAAGTGTGAGATAATAAATAAAAATATAGTACTAAATTTTTTTGTCATTATGTCTTTCATCACTGTAAGATCTGTTGTCTTGTATGTACAGTGACATTTGCTTCCATTTATTCACCAAGTTTCTTATTTTTTTTCATTTTGTCTTCAAAGAAGCTTAAGGTTACAGAAAAGACACGTACAGAATATAGCTGATAACATATACCTAACATCCTGTCCCTTTTAGCCTCTCCCTTATTAATAGCATTTTCATGTGGATGGTACGTTTATTATATTTGATGTACAAATATTGAAACATTGTTATTAATCATTGAGTATGATTTACATTGTGGTTTACATTTTGCACTGTACACTTTTATAAATTTTGTTGAAGTTTGACATGGTCTGTATCCGTCCTTGCAAGACAATGTAGAACAACTACATGTTCCCAAAAATGTCCCATGCTCTTTCTATTCTATTTCTCCTTCCCTCTCCCCTTGGGACCCATGGTAAAACCCAGATTAACTCATTGAAGGACCAGATTCATAGTTACATGCAACAACATTGAGGGCTTGACATACAGGCCTCTCCTCCCCTATTAGGCACTGACTAAGCTCTCAAGAGACTCCTGCCCCTCTATTTGAGATCATACCAGGACCCCCCAGGATGGCAGACCATCAACTTTCCACTCATTATGTGAGTCTCCACACCTTGATACAACACACTATGACAAGATGAATGCTGCATACTCCCTATAAGTCTGCCATAGGTGTGCCCTTTATTGTGCATGCCCCACATCCAACACCTTAAACCACTCACTCTACCCTGCCATATTTGCCCAAAGAACATTCCCAACATTATAGTTTCAACAACATATCAGCAAATCACCACAGTTCACCAACTCCATCTCCCAAGACTCCCCCCATTTCATGGGCAGTCTACCCCACCCTCCCCACACTCCCCCTGTCAGAAACCAGCACTGCCCAACCCAATAGCATCACTGCACCACTGTCATGCAGATCCACTTATCAACTACAACCTTCCACCTAATCATAGATTTTGGCCATATGGGCATTGACTCACATTCTTCTTCTCCCTCTCTGTCTCTTTTAAATCAAACTTCCAGACTATAGCTTGGTGTGCCTGCTGTCTTTGCTTAATTAATATCAGTGAGGTCATGTAATATTTGTCCTTCAGTGCCTGGATTGCTTCACTCAACATAATGTCTTCAAGATTCATCCATGTATCCCATGTGTTAATACTTCATTCCTTCTTACAGCTGAAAATATTCCATTATATATATACACCATAATGTGTTTATCTATTCATCTGTTGATGGACACTTGTATTGTTTCCAACTTTTGGCAATAATGAATAATGCCACAATGAACATTGGGATGCATATACCTGTTCATGTCCCTGCTTTCTATTCTTCCAGGTATATACCCAGAAGTGGGATTGCTGGATCATATGTCATTTAAATAGTGAGCTTCATAAGGAACCACCAAACTGTCCTCCAAAATGGCTGCACCATTCTACATTCCCACCAGCAATGGATAAGCGTTCTCATTCCTCCACATCCTCTCCCAAACTTGTATTCCTCTGATATCTTCTTGTGGTTTTGATTTGCATTTCCCTAATAGCTAGTGATGTTGAGCAACTTTTCATGTGTTTTTATCCATTTTTATCTCTTCTTTTGAGAAGTGTCTATTCAAATCACTTGCCCAGTTTTAAAATGGGTTGTTTGTCTTTTTAGTTTCAAGGTGTAGGGTTTCTTTATATATACTGGCTATTAGGCCCCTATCAGATATATGGTTGCCAAATATTTTCTCCCATTGATTAGGTTGCCATTTCACTTTCTTGACAAACTGCTTTGAGGTGAAATATTTTTTTAATTTGAGGAGGTCCCATTGATCTAGTTTTCTTTTGCAGCTCATGCTTTGGGTGTATAGTTCATGAAATCATGTCCTGATACAAGATCATTTAGATGCATCCCTACATTATCTTCTAGGAACTTTATGGTCTTGGGTTTTATATTTATATCTTTGATCTATCTTGAGTTAATTTTTGTATAATGTGTTAGATGGTATTCCTCTCTCATTCTTTTGGATATGCATATCCATTTCTCCAAACAACATTTGTTGAAAAGACTATTCTCTCCAAGTTGAATGGGCTTGGTTTCCTTGTTGAATATCAGGTGACTGTATTTGTGAGGATCTATATCAGAACTCTCAATTCACTTCCATTGGTCAGTATGTCTATCCTTGTGCCAATCTCATGCAATATTGACCACTTGTAGTATGTTTTAAAGTCAGGTAATGTGAATCCTCAGATTTCCCTTTTCTTTTTCAAGGTATCTTTGGCTGCTCATGGCTACTTGCCCTTCCAAATAAATTTCATAGTTAGTTTACCTATTTAGTAAAGAATGCTGTGATAATTTTATTGGGATTGCATTGAATCTGCAAATCAGTCTGGGTATGATAGACATCTTTATGGTGTTTAATCTTCCTATCCATGAACAGTGAATATTCTCCCATTTATTTAGGTCTTCTTTGCTTTCCTTTAACATTGCTGTGTAGTTTTCTACATATGCCTTTTACATCCTTAGATAAATTTATTCCTAGGTATTTGATTTTTTAGTTGCTATTGTAAATGTGATTTTTTTCTTGACTTCCTCCTCAGATTGATCATTATTGATATACAGAAATGCTATTGATTTCTGCACATTGATCTAATAACTTAAGACTTCATTGAGCTCATTTATAAGCTCTAAATGCTTTATTGTAGATTTCTCAGGGCTTTCTATGTATAGGATCATGTCATCTGCAAATAGTGAAATGTTTACTTCTCCCTTTCTAATTTGGATGACTTGATATCTTTTTCTTGACTAAGTGCTTAAGCAAGTACTTCTAACACAGTGTTAAATAAAAGTGGTGAAATTGGGCATCCTTGCCTTGTTCCCAATCTTAGAGAGAAAGCTTTTAGGATTTCACCATTTAATATGATGTTAGGTGTGAGTTTTTCATAAATACCCCTTATAATTTTAAGGAAGTTACTTTCTTCCCTATCTTTTACACTGTTTTTATCAGGAAAGGGTGCTGTAATTAGTCAAATGCTTTTTCTGCATCTGTAGAGAGGATCATGTGATTTTTTCTTTTGATCTGTTTACGTTGTGTATTTCACTGATTGATTTTCTTATGTTGAACCATTCTTGCATACCAGGGATGGAACCCATTTGGTCTTGGTGTATAATTTGTTTGATGTGTTTTTGAATATGATGATTAATTATTTTGTTCAGGTTTTTAGCACCTAAGTTCATTAGAGATATTGGTCTAAAGTTTTCCTTTCTTTTGGCATCTTTGTTTGGCTTTGGTATTAGGGTGATTTTGACAGCATAGAATGAGTTAGGCAATGTGACCTTCACTTCTATTTTTCAGAAGAATTTAAGCAGCACTGATGTTACTTGTTTCCAGAACCTTTGGTAGAATTCACCTTTGAAGCCGTCTAGTCCTGAGTTCGTCCTAGTTGGGAGGTTTTTGATGACTAATTCTATCTCATTTCTTGTGATTTGTTTGTTGAGTTCATCAATTTCTTATTTCATCAATGTAGGCTGCTTGTGCATTATTAGGAATTGGGTCCTTTCCTCTAAATTATTAATCTTCTTGGCATAATATTTTTCAAAGTATCCTCTTATGATACTCTTTTTTTTAATGATGCTGTTTATTTCAGTTGTGTCTGTGGTGATACCCTTTCCTCATTATTTACTTTATGTATTTGCATCTTCTCTCCTTTTTTCTTTCTTAGTCTAGCTAAGGGTTTGTCAATTTTACTAATCTTCACAAAGAACCAACTTTTGGTTTGGTTTATTTTTTCTAGTGCTTTTTTATTTTCAATTTCATTTAGCTCTGCTCTAATCTTCGTTATTTCCTTCTTTCTTCTTCTTTTGGGGTTATTTTGTTGTTCGTTTTTAATTCCTCCAGGTGTATAATTATGTCTTTGATTTTAGCTCTTTCTTCTTTTTAAATGAAGGTATTTTGGCTATGAATTTCCCTCTCAGCTCTTCGTTTGCTCATTCCAATAGGTTTTGATGCCTTGTGTTTTTACTTTCACTTATTTCACGGTGGTTACTGACATGTTGTGATTTCTTCCTTGACCCACTGATTGTCTAAGAGTATGTTTTTTAACTTCCATAGCTTCATACCTAATCTGCTTCTCTGCCTCATACTGATTTCCAGTTTCATTCCATCGTGGTCAGAGAAATTACTTTGCATAATTTCAATCTTTCTGAATTCATTGAGAGATGTTCTATGGCCTAGCATGTGGTCTATCCTGGAGAATGATCTATGTGCACTTGAGAAGAATGTATATCCCACTGTATTTGGATGTAATGTTCTGTATCTATCTATTAGGTCCAGATTCTATAACGTATTATTCAAGGTCTCTCTTTCTTTATTGATACTCTATCAAGATGTTCTGTCTAATGATGGTAATGGTGTATTAAATTCCCCCACAATAATTGTAGAGGCTTCCATTTCTCCACTTAGTCTTTCCAATGTTTCCTGCATGTATTTTGAGGCATCCTGTTTTGATGCATAAATGTTTAAGACTGTTCTTTCTTTTTCACAGATTATTCATTTTATTAATATATAGAGCCTTTCTTTATCTCTTACAATAATTTTGCAATTAAAGCCTCTTTTTCCTGATATTAGTATAGTTACCGCCAACCCATTTTTTTGTTTTGTTTTTGGTTATTATTTTCATGTAAATTTTTTTCCAACCATTCACTTTCAGCCTCCTTGTGTCCCTGGGTCTAAGGTGGTTTTCCTGTAGACAGCATATAGATGGGTCATATTTCCTTATCCATTCTGCCAATCTGTGTCTCTTGATGGGAGTTTTTAATCCATTTACATTCAATGTTATTACTGTCATGTAATTACTTACAGTAGCCATATTTTCTTTACATTTATTTGTGCCATATAATGCTTTTATTTGTCTTTTTATTTTTAATTGTTCTTACACTCTCCTCCAACTCCCTGACTCCTGTATTTTGTTTTCAACCTGCAGAACTCCCTTTAATATTTCTTGAAGGAAAAGTTTCATATGGACAAGCTCTTAACTTTTGTTTAATTGTGACTGTTTTGAACTCTTTCTCAGTTTTAAATGTAGCTTTGCTCATAGAGAATTTTTGGCTGAAAGATTTTTCTTTGAGAACATTAACTATGTCATACCTCTGCCTTATTGCTTCCTTGGCTTCAGATGAAGAATCAGTTCTTATCTGATAGAGCCTACTTCATATGTGATGGGTCTATTTTCTCTTGCTTCTTTCAGTATTCTTTCTTTCTCTTGACCTTCGGGCAATTTGACAAGTATATATCTTGGATAAGGCCTTTTAGGATTTATAATGTTTTCTGTGTTCTGTGCTTCCTGGACATGTATGTCCATGTCCCTCAACAGAGTTGGGAGATTTTCAGCCATTAATTCCTCCAATATTCTTTTTGCCCTTTTTCCCTTCTCTACTCCTTCTGGAATGCCTATAATGCATATGTTTACATTTTTTGAGTTGTCATTCAAATCACCAAACCCGTGCTGGATTTTTTCTATCGTTTTATCTATCTGTTCTACTATCTGTCTGATTTCAGCTGTACTGTCTTCTGTATCACTGATTCTTTCCTCAACCCATTAAAATCTGCTATTATTTGCTTCCAGTGAATTTTTTATTTCTTGCATTGTGCCATTCATCACCATTAGGTCTGTTATCTTTTTATGTATGTTTACAATTTCTACAGTATGTTTCCCCAGTTTCCTCTTAATAACCTTTATCTCTTCCTTCATTTCATTAAGTTGATTCATATTTGTTTGGACATCCTAGATTAGTTATTCCACATTCTGCATCTGCTCTTGTTTTTTAATTTTTTTATTAGACTGGGACATGTATCCTGTTTTGTAGTATAGCTTGTAACTTTTTCTTGGTGTCTAGGCACCTATTTATCTTGATGTGCTTATTTGGTTGGTTAGCTTCAATGTCTACTTTAGGGCTTAATTTTGTTTTTTTTGTGTGTGTGTGTAGTAAGCTTACTTTTTCACACTTCATTGCTCTTTCTCTATATTTGCAGTGGTATCCATTCCCTTAGAATAAAAATATTAGGACCAGAGAAAAGGAAAGAGATATGAAGAGAAAAAGAAGAATATTAACAATAATAAAAAAAAGTAGAAGGGGAACTGTGCTAGAGCCAGGAAACTAAGTAATACAAGTGAAAAATCTTTAAAAATACAAAGAATTCTGGATATTGGACTTTATCATCAGGGAATAGTGAAAGTTTTCATTCTTCTTTTCCTATTTTGGGTGCCTTTAGTTTCTTTATCTACTCTAATTGCTCTAGCAAGAACATCTAGCCCAATATTGAATAACAATGGTGACAGTGGGCATCCTTGCCTTGTTCCTAATTTCAGTGGGAAGGTTTTCAATCTTCAACCATTGAGTACAATGCTAGGTGTAGGTTTTTCATATATGCACTTTACCATTTTGAGAACGCTTCCTTCCATTCCTATCTTTTGAAGTGTTTTTATCAAGAAAGTGTTTTATATTTTTTCAAATACAATTTCTGCATCAATTGAGAAGATCATGTGATTTTTATTCTTCAGTTTATCAATGTGATTTATTTCACTGATATTCCTGTATACCTGGGATAAAACCCACTTGATCATGATGTATAGTTATTTTAATGTGCTTTTGGTTTATGTTTGTAAGTATTTTGTCGAGGATTTTTCCGTGTGAATTCATTAGAGATATTGCTAAGTAATTTTTTTGTACAATCTACATTTGGTTTTAGTATTAGGGCAGTGTTGGCTGCATAGAATCAGTTTGGTAACATTCTTTCCCAGGCAATTTTTTGGAGGAGCTTGGGCAAAATTACTATTACACTGTGTTTAAATGATTTATAGAATTCACCTGTGAAGCCATCTGGTCCTGCGCTTTTCATCCTTTGGAGGTTTTTGATGAACGTTTCAATCTCTTCACTTGTGATTGGTTTCTTGTGACCTTCATCTTCTATTTCTTCTAGGTTCAGTATAGGTGGTTTTTGTGTTTCTAGGAATTTGTCCATATCCTCCACATTCTGTACATTTCTGTCATCAATGGGTAATATTTACCTTCAAATTTTGGGTTTTGTTTTATTTATTTCCCTCCTGTCTCTTTTTTCTTTTTCCAGTCATGCAAAAGGTTTGTTGATTTTGTTGATCTTCTAAAAGAATAGGCTTTTGCTTTTGTTGATACTCTCAATTGTTTTGTTTGTGTGTGTGTGTGTGCATTATTTCATTAATTTCTACTTGGATCTTCCTTTCTTTCCTTCATCTTGGTTTGGGATTAGTTGGCTGTTCTTTTTTTAGTTCCTGCAGGTGTGGATTTAGATCAATTTTAGTCTTTCTTCTTTTTTAATGTAAGCATTGGTGGCTATAATTTTACATCCAAGCACTGCCTTTGTGGTGTCCCATAGGTTTTGATATGTTGTCTTCTCATTTTCACTATTCCCAAGATATTTGCTGAAATCTCTTGAAATTTCTATTTGACCCACTGATTGTTTAAGAGTGTGTTGTTTAATCTCCACATACTTATTAATTTTCCCTTTTTCCTTCCATTATTGTTTTCCACCTTCATTCCATTATACTCAGAGAAACTGCTCTGCATAATTTCAATGTTTTTAAATTTATAGAGACTTGTCTTGTGTCCCAACATATCTTATGTTTTGGCAAAGAATCCATGAACAGTTAAAGACTGTATATCTTGCTGTTTGTAGGTGAAATATTCTGTACATGCCTATTAGGTTTAGTCCATTTATCATATTATTTGATTTCTCTGTTTCTTTGATATTCCTGGAAAGGCACTACTTCATTCATTTTGACCTTTGGCTCTTTTTTGTCATTTTGTTCTATTGTCTGTCTTCTTACTCTTTAGGGTACCCTTCCTAATAATCTGCATTTCTCCACTCTTCTCCAAATGTCTTGCCCTTGTTTTTTACTTTCAGCACTCCCTTAGGATCTCTTGTAGTTCTGGTCTTTTGGTAATGTATTCTAACAGATTTGTTTGTCTGTGAACACTTAGATCCAACTCTCATTTTTGAAGGGCAGTTTTGCTGGATACAGAATTCTTCACTGGCACTTTTTCTCTTTTGTAATTTAAATACATTATTCCACATACTTCTCTCCTTTATGCTTTCTGATGAGAAGTCAGCACTTAATCCTATTGATTTTCCCTTCTATGTGATGCATTTCTTTCCGCTTGCTGGTTTCAGAATCCTCTCTTTATTTCTGATATTTGTCATTCTGAATAGCAGGTGTCTCAGGGTAGGTTTTTGTGATTTATTTTATTTGGCATTCTCAACCTCCTTGGTGTCTTTCATAAAGCATCAATATTTGTTCAATTGTAATGAATGTACCACTGAAATGTAACACATTATTAATAGTGGAAAATGTGAAGAGAGGAAGGGGTGGTGTAATGAGAATCCCCTATATTTTCATGGTAACTTTTCTGTAATCTAAAACTTCTTTAAAAATGATGTTTAAAATTTTTTTTTAATTAACAAGAGAACTCAGGGCTGCAAATCCAAATGCCTAAGATATAGACAGGACATGTGCAAAAGGGGGCTGTTTAGTTGGAGAAGATGCAAATTAGAAGCTGTACGCTTCTTCTGGGAGTGGGGGTGGGCAGCTGACACTCATTTCTCACTACCTTTATCTTAAGTAATTTCAGTCCAATTTTGACATATCTTTTGATATTGCAGGAAAAACCCCAGCTCCTAGGTTATAGGCCTCACCAGTCTCCCCTCCTGAAGAAGGGAACCAGAAGCAATCATGGGTTCTCCAGGTAAAGATTCCCAATTCTTCCACCCCACAGATGAATTTGGGACCAAAGAGAAATGTATCTTCCTAGGACATCTCTAGATGCCACCACTCTCAAATAGGGCTCACATCATCTTTGTAGCCAATAGAATTGAGGGAGGTAAATGCAGTAGCTTATTTTTTTTGGAGCTATGGTGTGAGTACTGACTGAGTGGGCTGTTCTGACTTCACAGTCAGAATCCAAATTTCTAGAAATATTCCATTATTAGCTGTGGGTAACATTGTGAAGGGTCCACTATTTGAAGACAAAAAGATGTTATGTTCGTGAAAGATTTCATGAAGAAAACATTGTTTTACTGGTCGAGTCCCTTTTTCTCCACATCCCACTCACCCATTCAGCCTTCCCATTTATACACAGCATTTTTAACACATTAATCTGTAACTCTTCCATTGCATTAATTAGGGAAATAGGTGAATAATTACTGGGATTTCAGTTATTTTATGTAAAGTGTGAGGATAGCTTAAAATAATTTTGAAGATCCCTTCCCAAACTCAACGCTTATAAAATGAATGGATAAAATAGGCAAATTTCATTGTAAATAAAAGAGCCAAGATACAAAGAAATAGAAGTGTGGTCAGAGTAGGTGAAGGCAAAACAAGTAAGAATTCTTGGAGGAATAGAGAAGAGGTTGATAAATCCATCCCATTGCAAGAGCTTGCATTTGATAAAACTCATTAGGTAATTTTGAATTGTGTTGAGGTTTTGGTCAGAACATTCCTAGGTCATGTTTTTTCTCTACTTAATAACAAATGATTCTCTAGTTAGGTCTTCTCCATTTTATATTTGTTCAACTGAGGTTTTGATGCCAAGTGCAATTTTCTTATGGAATATTTTCTTTTTGGAATAAGGCTCCTTTTTCGTCATGTTGAGATCCTTTTGATTTAGATTGTATCATTTATCATCTTTATCATTCAGGGTTCTCCAGAGAACTAGAACCACCAGGATAAATGATTTCTTTTAAGGAATTGACTTATGGTGGTAGAGGGCTGACAAGTTTGAGATATGTAATACAGGTTGAAAGGTGGGAAATTCTCAGAAGAATAATATTGCAGTTTTGAATCTGAAATCCACACAGGAGGCTGGCAGGATTTAAATTGTGAGGGGAGTTGATGTAGCCTTGAAGCATAAGTTATTCTTGGTACATGAATAAGTACCAAGAATAACTGATTACATGAGGCCCACTCACAATATGGAGGGTAATCACCTTTCTTTAAAGTCAACTGATTGTAGATAGTAATCCAATTTATGAAATACCTTTAAAGCAACATCTAGGCTATATTTGACCAAACAACTAGACAAAATAACCCAGCCAAAATGATACATAAAATGAATCATCAGATCATATTAACTGTATTCCTAAGCTTTCGTTCAATTGCAAATACATTAAGGATATTTCTATGTTGATATAAAAATCCTTGATAAAAATATAGAGCAGAACTAAGTCAAAAAAAGAGAAATATTATTGATGATGTGTTAATTCTTTAATTTTGCACAGGAAACAACAATTTCTGGAATATATGTGCATACCAGGCATGATGTCAGATTTGGGAATGCATTCATTTATTCATTCAACAATATCTATTAAGAGCCTTTTATTCAACACACAGTGCAATGTGAAATGGAGATAAATTAGTAAATGAGATAGGCCCCATTGCATGCAAATTTTTATGCATACCCTTGTTTCATACTTTGTCAAAATATATTTTTGTGAGTCTGCAGGTTTCTTAGAGGAAAGGAGTTTTCATGAGATTTTAAGGGAGCTTCTCACCATTCATTCAACAAAATGAGTTTAACATCTACAATGTAAAATGAATGAAAGTAACTATTTAGGATAATATGTACTATAAAGGAAAACACTAATATTTATTTTTGTGTTCACTATGTTCTCATCACTGAGAAACACCTCTTTCAGAGAGGAGCAAAGATAAAATTAAGTAAAAGAGAACAACAGGGAATACAGTGGTACATTTTTATACCTTAGATGTCGAGAATCAGTTTCCACATTACTGCATTTGGTCCTGACCAAATGCTGTGAGGGAGGCGATGTATCATCTCTACTTTCAGGTAAGGAAACATCAGATCCACGAGAGTGAGTAGTTTGGCGGAAGTCACCAAATAAGCAGACAGCAGGACTGGTGTTTGAATGAAGGGCAGATCATTCTCAACCCAGTGATCTCTACTCTAAAGATGAGAATAGTAGGAAAAGGAGAAAAGTGGACAGAATGGAAGTGAATAATGAAATTTACAAAATACATTACTTAGGAGTCTTTAGGAAGTCCTGTGAAATAACGAATTAATTCATGTTCTTCATGAGAAACATTAAACTTTCTTCTGCTAATTGTACAGATGAAAGGACACCAGTTTTGTAGAGGGCTTCATTTTGCTGGGCTTCTCCATTTGGCCTTAACTAAAATTCATCCTTTTTGTCTTTATTTTTATTTTTACTCCCTAACTCTCTTTGACAACATCGCCATTATCATTGTCTTTTGCCTGAACCTTCAGTTGCACACATCCATGGACTTCTTCCTCTGCCACTTGTCTTTTCTAGACATCTGCTACAACACCAGCACTGTTCTCCAACTTCTAGTGAACCTTCATGGACCAGAGCAGACTATCACCTATGGAGGTAGTTTTGCCCAACTCTTCATCTCCCTTGTCCTGGGCTCCAATGAGTGTGTGCTTCCGTGGTTATAGCTTTTTCCACTATGTTGCTGTCTATGGACAACTCCAGTACATGGCCATTATACACTCCCATCTATGCCAGTTACTGGCTGTCACCTCTTGGGCAGGAGGCTTCATGAACACTCTGATTTAGACTGGTCTTTGATGGCCATTCCTCTCTGTGCCTCTGTCATCTGATCAATTCTGTGAGATGCCTGTGCTTCGGAAGCTGGCTTACGAGGACACACAAGGGACAGAGCTCAGGATGTTTGTGGACCAAACTATTATCTTGATTCTTTCTTCAGCACTAATTCTAAGCTCCTATGTACATGTGTTCAGGCAGTAGTCAAGATCAATCAATGGCTGGGTGCAGAAAGGCTTTTCGGTCTTGTGAATCCCACCTATTGTTGGTTTCCCTCTTTTATGGCTCAGCCATATACACATATATCCAACTCAGGTACAGTTATTCTCAGAATGAAGGAAAGTTTGTTCCCTTTTTTGTGCTATAATTACCCCCATGCTCAATCCTCTGATTTATACCCTAAGGAACAAAGATGTGAAGGGGGCTCTGAAGAAGGTGCTAAGAAAGGTGGAGACTTAGAGCAGAAACTCAATTCTACCCTTTTATTAATTAAGTACCTGTTCATGTCCCTTCACATCTCTGGGCCCATTTCTAAGTTCTCTTGCTATGTGAACTTAGATAAGTTACCTAAAACCTTTGAACTACACATAAGCGGATACCCTTATATGATTCTTGGAGAGTAAAGAGATCACAAACAAAGGTACTTCATGGAACATGTAAAATCTCAAACAGGCATGTTATTTAACTAATTTAAGAAAAAGGCAAAATTATCAGGGCAGAACTGAGCAGAGGGAGGCCTCAAAATCTCATCAGCTATTCCAAGATTCTCAGCAATATTGACTTATGACACAGAAAAGATGTTTTTCATACAAGATTGAAGACAGTAGAGAAGAAATGAACATAAAAATAATGAGCCTATAGGAAGTGAAAATGAGAAAAGGAAAAAATAAACAGGAATGGCAAAGAAGATATAAAGAGATTTCTGTGGTAGGAAGTATTGGGAAGTGCAAGAGGCTGTAGGCTAAATTGTGAAGACAATGGATACTACAAATTCCACCCCTGTCATTTCATTCCATGTACTTAAATGTATGTTTCATGTTAAAGTGTTAAGGTACCCTTTCTAAAACCTTAATTAGGTTCAGTAATTTTCAGGCTGAGTAAATCCTCTCTTTCCAATTAAAATAGCTGATATTTGTTTAATATTATAAAAGTGTTCCTATATAAATTGACATTAAGCTTTGTAGCAACATTGCAACATAGTTATTGTTATATTTCCTATTTATTAATGATGAAAAGGAGCTTCAAAAGTTTTAGGTAATTTATCTAAGTTCACATAGCAAATTGGAATGATGATCTGATTCATGTTTCTGCATCCCTTAACCCAACACTTAGTATAACATGCTGCCAGTGATCTTTATTTGAGAGACAATTTCAAAAATATTTATAGATGCATATCATTCATACATGAACATTTTTGGAGAATAAGTATATAGTAAACATTATGAACTTACAAAACAAACATGCATATCAGCATGCAAGGCTCCCACACATCTCCCCCACCACCAACACCTTGCATTGTTGTGAAACATTTGTTACAAACTATGAAAAAGCATTGTTAAAATAGTAATACTATTTTAATATATTTTATTACATTAATTATGAACTTACAAAACAATCTTGCACATGTGTGGAATTCCCATACAATACTCCTTCACCAACACAACACAAAAATAAATTAAAATATACATATATATATTGAGAATTCTTCTGTTTAGTAATAATGTAAAAACTTATCAATGTATAATTACTTATGCAACTATATAAACATATTTGTATAAAATTTTTAAAGATGGTCTGTTTGATCAGTATATTTACATACTGCCCTCTCCAAAAAGAAAGGGTAAATATTATTTTTAAATACTCAGAAGGTGAAAAATGATATAAAATGTACATTTGCGTGTGTATTCATCCCCCAAAGCACACAGATACACACACACATCTGCCAGAGGAAAAAACAATTAAAATTTCCATAAAACCATGAGAAAATATATATTACACCAAACTATACCCCATGCCTTACATTTGGTATATTTTCCCCCAGCCCACCCAATTATTAACACTCCATATTAGTATTATATATTTCTTATTGTTCATGAGAGAATGTTCCCATATTTGTTCTGTTAACTGCAGTCTATCTTCTACCACAGAATTCCCTGGGTTATATGGTCCCATGCTTTCTTCAATCCATTCAAAGTGTACACTCAGTGGCTCTCATTTTCATCACAGAGTTGTGCTGTCCTCACCCTCAGTCAATTTTAGATTTTTTTCTTTATAGGGTGAATTTTAAATAGGGAAATATTAATGTTGGAAGGAAAGATAGCTGGAGAAGAAGTTCAGAATTTTACTTTAACAATCTCCACCAGGATTCTAGACATTGGAGTACCGTATTTTTTGGTCTGAAGGAATATTTTTTCCAAGTTCAAGGCTAGTATTTCCTGTAATAATAGTTTCCATTTACTAAACTCTAAATATAGTTTAAGCACTATGATATACAATACAGTACATTGTCAAAATTCTTACAACATGAATAAGTATTATCTGCCACTCACACCTTATTTTTACTGAACAAGAGGCTGAAGTTTAGATAATTATGTTGAGTAAGTTGACTCAAGTTACCCAGGAAGGAAGTAGAGAACCAAGATTTGATTCAATAATACATACTTTTATATCTACAGCTCAAGGCACTAACCAAACAAAGTACTGCAATCTTCATGGAGCAAGTGGTTATTCTTTTGAATATTGGGTGTATGAAAATTCTTGTGTCTTAGTATGAGAATCAAGGTCTAAACAATTAAACTTATGGAGAAGGAATTAGCAGAACTACAAGGAGAGAATTTAATAAAATTATTATGTGGTTAAAATGTTATTTTTTTCATTTTGCACACAGAGAAAATGGTCACTCAATTATATTAAAGTGAGCATATCCCATATACAAACAATTTTAAAGTCTCTGGGACAATTGGGCACACACAACCATTGCTTTTTTGAAGTTAGATCCTGTGCGAGGCAAATTCCAACACCATGGGAACCTGCACCCCTCGAAACTACTTGCATTTTCTCATCCATAGCATTGCCAATTGATCAACGGAGATTGTGAATCCCTGTCACTATGCCAGAACTAAAAAGTGATTCCCAGTTTCCCTATGTTGCCTCTATGAGAAAGGGATCTGAAGTAACTTCCCTGCCTGGAGGAGGAGAATATTGACAGCATAGCACTGGTCTCCCTTTTTCTTTTAGAGACTAACTGGATGCCATTCGAAATCAATTGCCACTTGTCCTTACCCTGCTAAACCTCCTAAATGGAGTTTTAACTACAACTAATAGTACATGTAAGAATTATAATTCAGGCTTATCTACTGAAAAAAGCGTGATGGGAGAGAAGAGAGAAGTGGCTGGGTAGGATTGCCTGTAAGGAAAAAAATTAAGGGATGATTTAATAAGGAATAAATAACAAGAACTTAGAAAGATTTCAGTGAATACTATGAAAATCTGTTACTCTAGTCTTTAAAACTTTCTTGGACTTCATAACATTTTATTAAAAAAAAAAACAACTTAGTTTTACTGGTATCACCTGTACTGAAAATCCATAGGAATCCCTCTACCCCAAAAGCTGGGTGCTTTCTTAGGATATAGTTCAGATGTGTGTGGGTTCTTTTAACTGAAGAAAGGAAGAGTCAGATAAACCCATATCAGAACAAGCAGTAGAGGAGAAGATTCCTATCCTTAGGAAGTTGATGGTAGTAGAGGTGGTGAGTGTATGTGTTTCTGGGGTGAGTGGAAGGATGACATGTGTGTGCACACGTGGGTGGGGGGTGACCTTTCAGAGACCCAGTGTGATACCAGGAGGCTGAGAAGGAGGAAGAGACCCTGTGTTCAGCACTATCACATTATCATTGCTGTCTCCATTCTTTTTGGATGCCCAAGAAGGTGGCTAAACTTTCCTCCATAAGCTTATTCATAAATCTCAATGCCGAAAAGAGCCTCATCATTAACCAAAAAATTAATCAGAATAATATAAAGGAGAGAGGAGCTGGATTTGGGTACATGGAGTCCTCACAAATGTCAAACTCATTTTAGGATTTTTTCAAGTATTTTGTGTTTCTTTCTAGTTCTTTCTGGGACAGATGTGAGAACTGGGCCATACCTCTTCCTGTATTGAAACCCAACCATACTTAGAGATTTTGCTTTCTATACTTTAAATCAAGGACAAGATCAATTTGAAGGGCCTTTCTATTAGACAAGAAGATGAAGAAAGAGAGAAATATTCAGCAAATGATGAAAACAATGGAAAACTCCTTAATAGAAAAGCTTCAGGGATGATTTGATTGTACTCAGCTTCCAAGGACTACTATTAAGTCAGTGTGGGATCAGAGGTTTCCTTGCCATCTGTCCACTGGAAGAGATAACCCTAAGCTAAAGCTGGTCTTTTGGAATGGACATAGGTAATTTCTACTTAACCATTAAGATGAAATGACCCTGAAACAAGCCTTAAAGGACAACAATTGGTGGTGAAAGATGTGGTGCCTCTAAGTAGACTACAGTTTACTCTGCCCAGGAATGTTCCTTCGCCTCCTTTAGGAAAAACAATCACAAACATACTTCAACAAATAGCCTTTTATATTCAAATTTTTGTACATTTCTTAGAGTATCTGTAAACTAAATTTTTAGGGTTAAATAGCTGATATACAGGGTTTGCCATTCATAATTTTGATAGATATCATAAATTACCCTCATTAAATCTGTTCTAATTTAGTTATAATCTCTACAAAACCAAAAAGGAGAAAGGTGCTGAAGAGGAGATTAAATCTGCATTTCTCTTACCATGAGTGAGATTGGGATCTTTTCTTAGTTTCAGAATTATTTATAAATTCCTTTTTTGGCAACTCTCTCTTCACACCCCTTGTTATCTTTTAATTTATCATATTGAGGATGCTTTTTAGGTAAGGCTATTTAGCTTCTGATGTTGTGAATTACAAATATTTGTTAGTTTTCAGGGATTTTTTTTACTATATTTGGAAGGTTTATGCAAAATAGAAGTTGATTTAGGAATTTGTAAAACATATTTTTTGGTTTTGTTTTAATGTTACAAAGGCCTTCTTCATTGCAGCTTCAACAAAGAATTCCATCATGGATTCTTCTGATTCAGTTGTAGTTTCTTTTTTGCATTTAAATGCTCACTTCATTTTGAATTTATCCTGCTATAAGCATGGAGGTACGTGTCCAACTTTATCTTTTTTTCATATATCAAATTGATTCAACAACATCTATGAATAACCTGTCTTTTCCCCATTGACATGTGTATTAGTCAGTCAAAGGGGTGCTAATGTGAAATACCAAAAATGGGTTGATCTTTACAAAGGGTATTTATTTGGGGTAGAAATCCACAGATTACTGGCCATAAAACATTAAGTTTCTTCTCTCACCACAGTCCATTGCCACGTGTTACAGCAAGACAGCTGCCGGTGTTTGCCAGGGTTCAGGCTTCTTGGGTTCCTCTCTTCCCCGGGCTGTATTTCTCCCAGCCTTAGCTCTTGTTTCCTCCTCAAGGTCAGCTGTTGATAATCAGGCAAATGGCTCACTTCTCTTCTCCTGGGGCCTTCTTTCCAACATCAAAACTGCTTCTCAAAAGACTGCCTCCTCTGTCCTTTGCCTGGCCTTTTATATTCGATTCCCCAACCACCAATGGGTGGGGCTCAATGCACTAATCATAACTTAATCATGCCCAGATTAACAGATCAGTTTACAAGCATGATCCAATTATATTTTTGGAATTCATAATTACATCGAATTCCCAGACAGCTACATTCCACCCTCTGAATTCCAAAAATACATTACAATATTAAAAAAAAAAAACTTAATTCAGTAACAATTCAATTACAAAATCATATCATAATCAGATTAAACAAATACACTTTGTCTTTAGGCAAAATCCTGTCTGCTGTAAACCTCTGAAACTTACAAAACCATTTAACTGCTTCCAATACACAAATGGTAAGACAAAGGATAAACATTTTCAATATCATAAGGAGAAATTGGGATGTTAAACATGAGTCATGGATTCTCTACAGTTCAGTAAATCTACAGGGCATCCTCCATTCAATTTCAAAGTTTGAGACTCATTCTTAAAATGATGGTTTCTTCTCCTTGGGGCCACATGGGAACCCACCCTTTCCACAGGCTTGCCCAATGGCTATTTTCTTGGTTCCACCCTCATCAAGAATCTGGGTGTCGACCAAGCTCCAGACCTCACCCTCCAAGAGTGTTGGGGTGATTGCCACACCTTACCCAATCTTTGGGTTAGAATCTTAGTGCCCCTAGTACAGTGAGGTGAAGACAACATTCCCCCTAACATTTGGCATACTGGTTCTACTCTCTCAGACCAACGAATTGACCACCTGGCCTTCCCTAACCTTTGGCATACAGGTTCAACCCTCTCAGAGCAATGGTTTGACCACCTGGCCTTCTCTAATCGATGGGGGACAGGTACTGCCACGGTCCAGCCGAGGCACGAGGGAGCAGGCTGAAGGTGGGTTAAGGGAGTTGGCGAAAATGATGAGTCCCACACCAAGTTGAGTGAGAATTGTCGTATATCTCATATTTTATTGTAGGTTAGCTCAGTTTTTATATACTATTTTTTGGCAAGTGTAAGCATTTTCTTTGCATAACTGACTTTAGACAAGCA
>JAQZBX010000651.1:51205-101701 GCA_029593785.1 Cabassous unicinctus | reverse complement strand
CACCCCCCACCAATGATCCTCTGCAGCCCCCGTTGTAACCCTTCTGTGATCTAAACCTTCCTTGAAGATGAAGCCCATATAATAACCAAATACAATTAATAGGAAAATGAAATAATAATGATAAGCTTAAATGCAAGAGATAAAATATATGGAAACTCAGAAACAAAAAAACTAAAAGTAAAATATATTTAAAGGATTAGGACATTCAAACAAATGGGAAAAAAAGGAAAAAAAATATTTATTTATTTTTCCTTTTATCATTGCTTTGTTGGGTGTGCAGTCTGTACCGTGGCACCTTACCCCTCTCACTCCCCAGTGTCTCCCAAATGTTCATTTAATTTTCAAAGAAATTTTAAGTCACAGCAAAGTCACACACAGAATACTAGAGACTCTCATATACCCAACCTCCTCCCCCTTTCATCACCCCATATTAAAACCTTTTTGTATGTGGGTGGTAGCATTGTTATAACTGTAATACAGATAGTGAAACATAACTACTAAACATTGTCAATGGTTTGCAGTATAGTTTACAATTTAGATGGCCCAGTTTAATAATTTTTGATGATATTTACCAAGTCCTGTATCCATTACTGTAAGGTAATGAAAAACATTTCCCCTGACCACTAAATACCCCATTTGATCTTTTCTGTTCTTCCTCACCATCCCCCTGGGGCACATGACACCCCTTGTCTTGACTCATTGGATGACAAGATACATAGTTACATGCAACAAGATGTCTTGACATGCTGATTATCCACCCCTGTTAGGATCCACTCTTGCCCTAAGAGACACCCACCTGTCTGTTTCTGGGTGAATTGGTCCTCCCAAAGATGGAGGTCCATCTCCTTCCCACTCACCGTGTGGGTCTCCATTCCCCAACACAACACATTATGACAGGATAAGCACACACTCCCCAGAAGCCTGCTCTAGATGTGCCCCGTCCTGAATGCCCCCCCAACCTACACCCTAACCCAGTGACACTACCTTTTCATATTGTCATAAGAGCATTCCCACTCTTGCACTTACAACCTCATACCCACAAATCCCATGTTCACCTAGTTCCTCTTCCATCTCTCCATCCAATATCCTGGGTATTTTAACCTGCCCTTCCTAATCTACCCACCTGTGAACCCTGCATCACCAAACCCAGTAATATCACTACACACCTGTCCTATCCTTCAATATGCAACTATAGTCTATCACTTTACCATAGATTATGCCCATATGGGTGATGACTCACAACCTTCTCTTCTCTTTCTCTCCCTTGTTAACCTATCATAACTTAATCATGCCCAGTTTATCAGACCAGTTTACAAGCATGATCCAATATCTATTTTTGGAATTCATAATTACATCAAACTGCCCAACTGCTATATAAACTATAATCCATCCTTCGTGGCAATGCTCCAAAATGTGTTCATCAATTGCAATAAATGTACCCCAGTAGTGAAAGAAGTTTTAATGTGGGGAAAATTGGGAGGTGTGGGGAATGGGGCACATGGGAATTCTTTATAATTTTTGTATGTTTTTTAATTTATTGAAATATATCACTCATACATGAGCATACATAAACAACAAGAGTACAATAAGTGTTGTGAGCTTACAGAACAAACACACATAACATCATACAGGGCTTTCATACCTCACCCTACCACCAATACCTTGCATTGTTGTGAAACATTTTTAAATAATGATTAAAGTGCATCCTAAAATATTAATATTAACCACAGTATTTTCCCCCAACCCAACCTATTTTTATCATTATTTATGTCATTTATACATTAACATACATAACCAATGAATGCATGGTAAACTTCATTAAAGGAACTTACAAAGCAAACATTCATCACATCAAACAGGGGTACCATACATCAACCCTCCACCAACACCTTGCATTGTCATGAGACATTGGTTCAAATTATGAAAGAATATTGCCAAAATCTTACTACTAATTATAGTCCTTATCTTATATTTGGTGTCTTTTCCCCCAGCCTAGCCTATTATTATTTTTTAAATATATTTCTATAACAAAAGTTGTAAACTTGCAAAACAATCATGCACATATGCAGAATTCCCAAACAACACCCCTCTATCATCACATCACAACATGGTGGAACATTTGCTACAGATTTTGAGACAGCATCATCTGACCACCACCAGTTCCACAGCATACATCTGGCACACATTCTCCACACTCCCACACCATCAACACAGTACATCTTTGGCATAGATGCAAGAATATTACATTATTACTGTTAACCACACTCCATAGGTCACTCCAGTTGTATTTTTCCCATGCTTCTTCACATTCCCACCACCCTGGAATGCTGATTGATATCTGCTCTAGCTCACAAAGGACTCTCTTGCATCTATACCATCAACTACTATTCTCATCCATTTCTGTGTTTACTGTGAGATTCAGTCCCTACATTATTCTCTAGCTTTCTGTCAATTGGCATTTACATCCCTAGGCTAACATTTTCAGTCACATCCCCATTTATAAACCAGCTATTACTCACTATAATGTGTTATCATCAATTCTGTACATTTCCACACTTTTACAATAAAGCTAATTAAAACTTTTACATACATTAAATATCAGTAGTCCATCTCAGCCCCTCTCTTATCTCCTTTAAGATTTCACCACCTACTTGCTTTTATATTTAGGTTTTTTATTCATTTTGAGTTAATTTATGTATAGGAGTCCTCTGTCCTTCTTCTGCTTTGGATATCAAATTTTCTCAGCATCATTTGTTGAATGGACTGTTCTGCCCAAGCTGGGTGGGTTTAACAGGTTAGTCAAAAATCACTTGACCATAGATGTGAGGTTCTGTTTTTAAACATCAATTCGGTTCCATTAGTCTATGTGTCTGTCTTTATGCCAGTACCATGCTGTTTTTACCACTGTAGCTAGGTAATACAACTTAAGTCCGGAGATGAGAGTCCTCCAACTTTGCTTTTCCTTTTTAAGATGTTTCTGGCTATTCAGGAGACCTTACCCTTCCAAATAAATTTGACAATCATGTTTTCCATTTATTTAAAAATTGCTAGTGGAGTTTTTATCATGATTGCATTGAATCTGTGTATCTATTTGAGTATAATTGACATCTTAATGATATTTAATCATTCAATCCATGAGCATGGAATGTTATTCCAATTATTTAGGTCTTTTTTGATTTCTTTTAACAATGAGCTGTAATTTTCTGAGTATGAGTGCTTTACATGGTTGGTTACGTTTATTCCTGAATATTTAGGTTTTGTCTGTCATATTTAATTTTCACCACTCTTTTCACACATTTAGTTACCTTTATTGATATAGTCTTCCTTTCTAGACTCTCTTCCAGTCCTCTTTCTCCTGTCTTTTCTTTTTAGGCTGTAGCACACCCTTTAGTATTTCCTGCGAAGCAGGTCTCTTTGTTACAAACTCTCTCAGTTTCTGTTTATCTGTGAATATTCTAAACTTACCTTCATTTTTGAAAGACAATCTTGCTAGATATATGATTCTTGTCTAGAAGTTTTTCTCTTGCAGTATCTTAAATATATCATACCACTGTCTTCTTGCCTCCATGGTTTCTGATGAGAGATTGGCACTTAATCATATTGGGTATCCCTTATATGTTATGCATTGCTTTTCTCTTGCTGCTTTCAGCATTCTCTTTGTCTTTGGCATTTGACATTCTGATTAGTATGTGTCTTGGAGTTGGTCTATTCAGATTTTTTCAGATGGGGGTACGTAGTGCTTCTTGGAAATGGATATCTGTGTCCTTCAATAGGGTTGGGAAATTTTCCACCATTATTTCTTCAAATATTTCTTCTACCACTTTTCCCTTCTATTCTCCTTCTGGGACATCCAGACATGTATGTTTGCATGTCTCTTGCTATTATTTAGTTCCCTGAGACCTTGTTCAAGTTTTTTTCAAACTTTTCTTCATCTGTTCTTTTGTATGTTAAATTTCAGAGTCCATTTCTTCATGCTCACCAATCCTTTCTTTTGCCTCCTCAAATCTGCTATTATATGATTACAGTGTATTTTAAATTTCATTTATTGTACCTTTCATTCCCATAAGATCTGCTATTTTTCAATGTATGCTTTCAAATTCTTCTTTGTGCTCATCCAATATCTTCCTAATATCCTTAATTTCTTTAGCCATCTCATTGAATTTATTAAGGAGATTTGTGTGAAGATCTATGATTAGTTGTCTCAACACCTTTCTGTCATCTGGAGGATTACCTTGTTCCTTTAACTGGGCCATGTCTTTCTGTTTCTTTGTGGGATTGTAATATTTTATTGGTGTCTTGCCATGTGACTTACTAGGGTCTTTATTCTGGTTGCAGATTTTCTCTTTAGTTTATAGCTTGCTGCCCTTTCTCCCTTGCTGGTTTTGTAGTAGGAGCCAAGGATGTAGTTAATGCTATAAGCTATCCTCATTGCCCCAAGGACCAATGAAGCGTCTCCCCACTTTCTCCCTTGCCAGGGGTAGGGAGAGAGCCACAGCTGTGTGGAATAATCCCAGTCATGCAGGCCTAGACTGTAGTTGCTCAGAGAGCCTGATGAAGCTTCACATCCCTTTCTCCCCTGCCTGGGGCAGGGATGGTGCTGCAGGTGTGGGCAGCAATCTATGTAGTGCAGGTCCAAGATGACCACAGTTGCCCAGGTAGATTTCTGACTATTCAACCTGTGCCAGCTAAATGTACCTGAAGTTACCTGTATAGGCTGCTGCAGGGCCTGTCAGCTTCCTCCCTGCCAGAGGTGGGGCTGAGGCCTAAGCTAGGGCTGCAGGCCAATCTGGGTGAAAGAAACCGGTTTCTAATGTCACTGTGATTTTCAGTAATCCCGGCTTCACCTCATGCTGGCAGTGGAGTCAAAATTGTGGCTACTGAACTCCTTCTGACTTGGAAATGTTCAAACTTTAGCTGTTCTTAGGGTTGTAGTTTAGCCAGCTGAATTTTCTAAGCAGTACCTGAAATCAGTGGCCAACGTCTCTTCCTCTGTTTAGAGCTTCCAATTCCTGCCACAGAATAGCTCCTGGGGTGGATTGGGCTGCCAAAGTAGGATGATACTTGGCCTCTGCGGTGTGGCCTGTAATTTTCTGAAGAGCTTCGCGCAGCTCCCCCCAGCTTCCTCCCTGCCCGAGGTGGGCCTGGGACTTATGCTAGAATGTCAATCTGATATAAATGGAAAAAAGTCGGCCCCTACCAGCACTGTGATTTTCAGTCAGCCCTGCTTCCCCTCGTGTCTGGTGCTGAGTTAAGATGGTGCCACCGATCTCTTTCTTACTTGGACTCGTTCAAACTTTAGCTGTTCTTAGGATTTTACTTTAGCCCACAGAATTTCCGAATCAGTAACTGAAGTTGGTGCCCAATCGTCTCTTCCTCCCCCATTTTGGGGAATGGAGCTTTCAATTCCAGCCATGGAACAGCTCCCGAGGCGTCTTGTTCCTCCAGTCGAGAATGGACACCAGCCTCTCGGGCATGGAGTGCTCTACTTAGGAATCTTCTCTGCAGATGGGCAGTCTCCTCCTTCCATTCTTTCAAGGATGTAGCAAGATGCACTTCTATTCTCTTGCAGCCACCAAATAAGTGCTCTAATTAGTTGTGGTTTATCACCAACTGCCCCATAGCAGGAGCTGATTCTGAGAGCTATTTACTCTGCCTCAGTCTTGCTGGTTGTCACCCCTTATATGTTTTTATGTAACATTTTAGCTAATCTAAGTATCTCATAGAAAATTAAAATATATATATTAAAAAATAAAAGTAATATAGTGCCAAATAAAATACCATAATTGTGCTGTCACTGTCCTTTTTTATAGACTTAGAAATCCACCACTTTTTTTCCCTTTAGTCAGATGGTCCAATTTGCATGTTCTGACAACTTCTTCAATGATATAGTGATGTACTTTGCAGATAGCCTGCTGCCTGGTGTTCCCCTCACTGGGATCTTTACTATTATTGAAAATTGTGTCCTCCATATGTGTAATCTCATCAGCTTGGGGGAAGAATAAAGCATTTTCAAATTGTGTGTCTTACCTTTCACTTGTTTCTTTATTTTTCTGTGTGAATAAAGGTGAAGTCATGAGTTTTTTGCTATGCACATTCATGTTTATTAGCCTTGGTGATCTATCCCCTGGAAACAACAATGCTGAACCCCCATCTTGTACAGTCTGAGGAATCAAGACATAAAGGGTCTCTGAGCAGATTCTTTCTGGGGACTCCATACAAGACTCATTTATCATTGGGCAGAAATAATTGCCTCTGATTGCAGGGCCTTATTCCTCAGAACCTGAAATTGTGACTTTATAAACATTGCATGGAACCATATATGAACTTAAGCATATATGAACTTGAATATTATGCAGTAGACCATTCAATCATACATTGTATTAATAAAGAATTGTTTTGGATAATTTATATCTACACATTAAGAAATCTTGGTAACCATATTTCTAAGCATTTATGCAATAGGTGCAGGATTGGATGACATGTTCTATATTATTTAATTGGTAAATAAGAAGAACCTTTCTGTTCCTCTACACAAAACTCTGTCCCATTTCCACAATTTGTCATATATTGTAAAGACCATATCTATGATCAGTCTATGTATTAACTCTGTTAGCCATTTTTGGCATTTATGTTCAAAATCATACTCAATACTCATGACCAAAGGATGACATATAAAGAGCTTGAAATTCTGTACAATAATTCCTCTTTGAATGGAATGTTCTGAGTAAGGTGATAAACTATTCCTCCATAAACTTGCATGTCCTTCTAATATCTCTTGTTAATATAGAAAGTACTCTCAAAGCTATTCATGTTTAAATTTTAGTTATCCAAAGTGTTCTTGAATAACAATGATCATAAATGCTGTCCTTCAATATCTGAAAAAATACTCAAAATAAGTGGTCAATTGTTCTTAATGCCCTCAATTCAGATCCAAATATTTATTGCATCAGATAGCTATGCCTGCATATAAAGTAATCCTCCCCAAAATTGTAAGATAATGCAGCTGAGTCTATTGTGTTGAGTTGTGTTGATCTCTGCAGAACTCTTCAAGGGTCTGCAGTCAGCTGGAAAATTTCTGCTTGTTCTAGCTGAGCTCTTTTACATGTTTGGGCTTTTCTGGAATTTGCTAGTCCAATGTGACCTTGGATGAGACAAATAGCATTTCTTCTACTTGCTTTGCTCTTTTTCACATGTCCAAAAGCTCTGTAGCCTGATCTTGGGAGTTGATGGAGGGAGTGCTCCATGGAGAAATTTTTTAGTTTCTTTCCATTAAATAAAAAATTATTGCCCTGTTCAGGTCACATTTGACTTTAGAAATTTATATGAATCTCATTTATTAGTTGTCTCAAATACTGTGTCTCATCTGGGGTTTTGATCTATTCCTATTCATGGACCATTTCTCCTATTTTCTTAGTACGCATTGTAATTTTGAGCTGATGTCTACATATCTGATTATGATGGTGAGTTTACTCTGATGTTCAATTTCTCCCTCTTTCATAAGGATTTAGTGGTAGGAGTATGTGGGTTACTGCTGTATTTTAATCTTTTCTGGCTCTTTAGGATTGTCACTGTTAGTTGCTCAAATCTAGACCCAGGATCCAGTAAGGGGTTGCAGAAGAGCTTCAAAGGGCCTTGGGGAGAGAGGCTGTAAAGGCTGGAAAAAGCCTCTCTTACTTATTCAATTTTATCCCTCACATGTACTTCCTTTATCAGCCAGCAGGTGGTGATCTTTGGCAACTCTCACATTTCAAAAACTGGTCTCAGTGTGTTCACTGGGCAGAATGCAGCAGCAACAACTCTTGGGGTTGGGTAAAAAGAAGCCAGTCTGAGGTCACATTTGAAATGCAAATGACAGACACACATGCTGGGAAAAGGAAGGACTTAGAGGCATTAGCTGCAGTCATTGAACAGGACATGGGCCTTTATCAAGTAGGAGGTTTTAGGAGGGATGGGGGAACTTGAGACTCCAGTGTTACCAGCAAGAACCTCTTGAATTGATCAATGGTCTATCCCAGCTTCCTTTTAAGTTTTCATGACTATTCAGTTCTATCTTATGCATAATAACATATTGAGCTTCTTAATGTGGTTCCCCTATGCATGTTTTTGGATTTTGCTTTATTCTTGTAGTTCTATTTTGGAAGACTTCCAATGCATCAAGCCATTCCCTCTTGTGCAATAGTTATTAAAAAATAAAGTAAAATATCATTGTGTGACTAATACAAAATACAGGTAGGAAGGCCAGATGCCATTGGTTTAAGTGGGCACCCACCATCTGTTTCACAAAAACTGGCTGAATGGGGACCAAGATCCTGCCTGAGTGAACTGTTCTGGGAGGCCATAGAGTGGGAGACTTTGGGACATCAATCTGGAGGGAGGTCAAAAAAGAGATAAATTATTCAATATAAAACCATGAGCTTTTAGCTCCAAGGCTGGAAACGTCAGACGGCTAAACCCACCATCAAGGCAAAAACCTCTGAGAGCCTAATTCAGGCTGGACACTCAGTGGGAAGGAGCATTCTCTGAGAATGAGAGTGTTCTGGCAAAGGGTGGAGAAAAGTTTCCTTTCTGTGGGTTTGGTTGCCTGGAAACCCTTTGAGATTTGGGGAGCATACCAGCTGGGCTAAGGTGGCACCAGGCAGAGGGGAAACGTAAATCTGCTGAGGAAGCCTGATTAACCTAACTGCCCTGGGATAGAGAAACTTGGCCTGTGAGATAGTGGAGTCAGGCAATTGATTAGACCTGGGATGAAAACTATCAAAATTTCAACTCCCTTAAGGGAAGGGGCAGTAGGAAGCACTTAATAAGCTTCTAAAAGCCTCTTTAGGGGCCCCTGGGAGGAGGGGGATCTATAAGAAGTTTGAGAATCATTTCTCTGTGGTGAATTCTGTCACCAGGTTCCCATTTGAATTACAAACAGGAACTCAATCTGACCAGGAAAGGAGAGGGGGGAATCACCTTACACAGCCTGCTGAGTCTTGCTGCCCTGGGAGAGTCAAACCTGCCCAAGGGAAAGGGACTGGATAGATTTCTGAAGAGCTAACTGACCCAATGGGAAGGTTTAGCTCAGTGGAGGAGTTTCTGCCTTGAATATATGAGGTGCCTAGTTCCATTCCCATCTCATCTTTGAGTAGTGATCCATCGGGATTTCAAACATCCAGCTGATACTTAAGGACAGGGAAAACATAGACATTATTTTTGTGTTAGTTTCTCTTGAGTCCATTATTTTTCCTAAAAAGTGGTTACTTTAATAAAAAGTTTTAACTTACATTAGTTACTAAAACCTGCTTCAAAAACTGCAGAGAGAAGGCTGCAGGGTAATTGATTGATGAACAACTGCAGACTGAGAAGTGCCACAGGGCTTTAAGAAGGAATGCTTTTCTTCCTTAGTTTTTGTTTGACTGATTGCTTGTGTGTTGTTGGTTTTTGTTGTTGTTGTTGTTGTTGTTGTTCCTTGTTTTTCTTTCCTCCCCACCCCCTGCTTTTTTAAAATTAGGTGCTGCTGACTTCTTTCTTCTTTGCTGTGCTTCCTTTTCCTTGATTTCCCATTTTCTGTGTATACTGATTTTGTCTACCAATGCTATCTTTTTTCCTTCCTTCATCATTCTACATTCCACTTTTGTTGTTTTTCTTGGATTCAGCCTTTCTTTATTTAGTCCTTAATTTTTTCTAGTTTTTATTTCAATCTTGTCTATTCTGTGTTCTTTCTTTTATTAACATTTTTCTTTTTGTCCTTTCTTTTCTCTTTCCCTCTCTCCTCATTACTATCACTTTTTAATTCATTCTATATATTTTTCTCTATTCAGTTTCCCATTTCATTGCAGGTATTCCAATTTTTTATTCCTATTACTCTACACTGCTTACGTGAGTTAAACATTCATTTTACTAAGTCTTATACAGTCCCTCTTGTAAGTTTATAATAATTATTAATATTATCCTTTTTCTTTTCTCACCTCTTCTGCTTTCTCTGGCCCTAATCATTTTCCTTCAAGGGAATATAGAAAACAGCAAGGAAATAGAAGAAGAAGAACAAATTGTCAAAGAAAAAACTTAACATACACATAATAGAAGCAGCTAAATAAAACTCTAGAGTAGGAGAAGAAGCTAATCAACTGAATAAAGGCATCAAGATAAAAAGATGACCAGACAACAACAACAAAAGGATAAACCACACTGAGAAACAGGAAGACATAGCCCAGTCCAATGAACAAACAAAAAATCAGGAAGAGATGCAGAACATCGAACAACTAATCAAAACTGCCTGAACAAATATCATGGACCAACTTAATGAAGTGAAGGAAAAGATTAAGAATATTAAGAAGACACTGGGAGAACATACTGAAGAAATCATAAACATACATTAAAAGATAACAGATATGATGGTGATAAATGGCACAATCCAAGAAATCAAAAAGACACTGGAAGCATATGACAGCAGATTTGAACAGGCAGAGCAAAGAATTAATGATGTAGAAGACATTATATCTGAAATCATACAGATTGTAGAACCGATAGAAAAAAGACAGAAAAAATTGAACAGAGATTCAAGAATTTGAACAGCAAAACAAAAAGCACAGCCACATGTATTATAAGCATCTAGGAGGGAGAAGAGAAGGGAAAAGGGGGCAGAAAGAGTTTTGGAGGAAATAATGGTTGAAAATTTCCCAACCCTGTTGAGAAGATGGATGTACAAGTCCAGGAAGCACAGCAAATCCCAAACAGTTTAAACCCCAACAGGCCTACTCCAAGACATTTACTTGTCAAACTGTCTGATGCACAAGTCAGGGAGGAAATGCTGAAGGCAGCAAGAGTAAAGAGAGCCATCACATACAAGGGAAGCTCAAAAAAAAATTAAATGCTCATTTCTCATCTGAAACCTCTGAGGCAAGAAAACAGCGTTATGACATAGTGAAGGTACTAAAAGAAAAAAACCTTCCAGCCAGGAATTCTCTATCCAGCAAAGGTGGCATTCAAAAATGATGGAGAGGTCAAAATATTCACAGATAAAAAGAAATTAAGAGAGCATGCCAATAAGATACCTGCTCTTCAAAAAAATTAAAAGAAGTTCTGCAGTTTGAAAGGAAAAAATAGGAGAGAGAGAGAGCTGGAGGACAGTGTAAGAACAACTAAAAAGACAAAAAGAAAATAAAAACAATATATGACATACATAAACCAAAAGAAAATATGGCTAATGTAAGTAATTCCTTGAGAGTAATAATACTGAATGTTAATGGATTAAACTCACCAGTTAAGAAACACAGATTGGCAGAATGGATAAGGAAATATGACCCTCTATATGTTGTCTACAGGAAACCCACCTGAGACCCAGGGATTCAAGGATGCTGAAAGTGAATGGCTAGAAAACAATTTTACAAGGAAAAATAAATAAAAAAGGGTGAAAGTAGCTATATTACTATCAAAAAAAAAAGTCTTTAAATGTAAAACTATTGTAAGAAACAAAGATGGACACTATATATTAGTAGAAGTAATAATCCTTCAAGAAGGAAGAACAATCCTAAACACTTATGCACCTAACAAGGGCACCTCAAAATACATGAGGCAAACACTGGAAAAGCTAAGTGTAGAAATAGATATTTCTACAATTATAGTGGGGGACTTTAACACACCATTATCACCATTAAAAACAATATCTTGACAGAGAATCAATAAAGAAATAAAGACTTTGAATAATACATTAGAGGAACTGGACCTAATAGACATATACAGAAAACTGCACTGAAATACAGCAGGATATACATTCATATGAAGTGCACATGGATCATTCCCCAAGAAAGACCACATGCTAGACCACAGAAAAATTCTCAATGAACCTGGAATGATTGAAATTATACAGAGTAGTTTCTCTGACCACAATGGAATGAAGTTGGAAATCAGTAAGGGCCAGAGAACCATATTACACAAAAAGACATGGAAGTTAAACAAACACTCTTAGACAAATAGTGGGTCAAGGAGGAAATCTCAAAAGAAATCAGTAACTACATTAAAATGAATGCAAATCACAACACAACATATCAAAACCTATGGGATTCAGCAAAAAATGTACTGAGAGGGAAATCATAGCCATAAATGCATATATCAAAAAAGAAGAAAGAGCTAAAAATCGAACACCTAACTGCACACCTGTAGGAAGTAGAAAAAGAATTAAAAAGCAACTGAAAAGGAAATAGAAAGAAGGAAATATCAAAGATTAGAACAGAGCTAATTGAAATAGAAAATAAGAAAACACAAGAAAAAATAAACAAAACCAAAAGCTGGTTCTCCTAGAATATCAATAAAATTGACAAACCTTAACTAGACTAACAAAGAAAAAGAGAAGATTCAAATACACAAAATAAATATGAGGAAAGGGTTATCACCATTGACACCACAGAAATAAAAAGTATCGTAAGAGGATACCTTGAAAAACTATATGCCAACAAGAAGGATAATTTAGAGGAAATGAGCAAATTCCTAGAAACACACAAGCAACCTCCATTGATGAAAGAAAAAAATTGATGAACTCAACAGTGCAATCACAAGGAAAGAGATAGAATCAGTCATCAAATACCTCTGAAATAAGAAGACCACAGGAGGAAATGGAATCACAGTTGATTTCTGCCAAACATTCTGGAAAGAATTAACACCAATCCTGCTTAATCTCTTCTAAAAAATAGAAGTTGAAGGAATAATGGCTAAATCATTCTATGATGCAAATATTACCCTAATACCAAAGTCAAACCAAGATACCACAAGAAAGGAAAATTACAGTCCAATATCTCTGAAGTACCTAGATGCTAAAATCCTCAACAAAATACAAGCTAACCATATTCAACAGTATATCAAATGAATTATACACAATGACCAAGTAGGTTTCATCCTGGGTATGCAAGGATGGTTCAACATAAGAAAATCAATCAATGTAATACACCCCATGTATTAGTCAGCCAAAGGGGTGCTAATGCAAAATACCAGAAATGGGTTGGCCTTTATAAAGGGTATTTATTTGGGGTAGAAGTCCTCAGTTACCAGGCCATAAAGCAAAAGTTTCTTCCCTCACTAAAGTCCATTGCCACGTGCTGGAGCAAGACAGCTGCCAGCATTTGCTAGGGTTCAGGCTTCTTGGGTTCCTCTCTTCCTGGGGCCTTGTTTCTCTCCAAGCTTAGCTCCTCTGTTTCCACCACAAGGTCAGCTGTAGAGTATCAGGTGAACGGCTCACTTCTCTTCTCCTGGAGCCTTCTCTCCAACATCAAAACTGCAACATCAAAACTGCTACAAAAAACTGTTCCCTCTCTCCTATGTCTTGCCTTTTATATTTGATTCCCCCACCCACCAAGGGGTGGGGCTGAACACCCTACTGACATGTCCCAGTCAACACCCTAATCATAACTTAATCATGCCCAGATTAACAGATCAGTTTACAAGCATAATCTAATATAGAATTTTGGAATTCATAATTGCATCAAATTGCCAAACAGCCATTTTACCAAAAAAAAAAGCATGAAATGTATCAGAACAGTGTATCCAATTTTTCTAGCTAGGGTTGACAATCTACTGCAAATAACAGATAGGTGAAAAAATGATGTGCTAAAAATTTTGGGGATTTATTTATCCAGATCACAGAGGTCTAGGATTATGGAGGACAGGTATGTCATGGTAGCTTAATGACATTTTTAAGAATTCCATCTTCTTTTAGCTTACTCAGTATATGTTTTTCATCCTCATGCTCACAGACTAGCTGCTGCACCTGCAGACACTTAATCCATATTCTACTAAGAAATACTAGGAGGGGATTTAAGGATGTAATACAAAGAGAAGTGCTGAATGGGTCTTTTTTAAAATTCACTTTTGTGAAGTATAACACCTATATTGAAAAGTTCCATAAGCTCAATGAATTTAAAAAAAAAAAAAAACCCTATATAACTTCTAGTTATAGTGAATATAACTAGAAGCCACCAAAAAAAAGAACCTGCCCAGTTAGTGAGGATCTCTGTGCCCAACTATTCTCATCCCTTCCACCCTTATGGAAACACAGATTCAGAATATTAAGACCGGAATTTTTATTTGTGTTTCTGAAATTTATATAAATGGAATCATAAAATGTATATTCTTATTTGTATGACTTATTTGCCTATTGTTATATTTGTAATTCTGTCTTTTTTCCATTTTTAAAATAAGAACATACATGTTTTCCTAATAACTCATATAACAGACTGCAGATTACATCTCTGTGAAAAAATAAGTGGCATATGGAATGGTAAGCAGAATAGTGTGCTTACTATGATGTCCATATAAAAATATGCTCAGATTCATAAACAATCAATGAAAATGCAATTAATATATCCAGGAAACCTAATGTCCCAATAAGAAATTTGACAAATAAATTAGATATGCCCAGACTTGGAGAGGATATATTTAAATATGAAAAGTGTGAATTACCAAAGGAAGTTGACTTGTCCAATAAGGGTCTTTACTCTTTGGTTTGGTTTGTTTTGGGGCTTCATTCACCAGTGACCCAACATTCCTTGTTTTGAGAGTATCTGTCCAGAAGTAGGAGTTTAATTCACAACCTCTCCTTAATCATTTGAGATTTAACTATTACTGTCATATTTCACTGTGGTGAGTACAGTGTGATGCCTTAGGGAGTGTCCTCACTTTAGATAGGCTCAGGTTGAATTTTGTCTCTGCCTCTTTAATATCTCTGTGACCTTTATCTAGTTACCTACTTCCTGTAAGTCTTTCCTGCCTCATCTGTAAGAAAGGAAAAATGATACTAATTTCATCAGAGTGACAAAAAATTAAATTAGATAATCTTAATAAAAAGCTTAAACATTACTAACAATAGGATGTGTAGTCATTTTTAGTCAATGATTTTAAAATTCTTTTCCAGGGGAAAGTATTTAACTAGTTGAATATATTTGTATTTCTCAGGTCCAGACTCCAGTGAAACTTACCCATCCACCAGTCTATTTGTGCCATCATTCAACAAATATTATCTCAGAATGAACTCCACAGCAAGATCTTTTTTTTTGGGGGGGGGGGGCTTGAACAACAGGAACTTATTGGCTCATTGTTTTGAGGCTAGGAGAAGTCCAAAATCAAGATGTCATCAAGACAATGCTTTTTCTCAGAAGATTGGTTTTCTGGGACTGACTACCAGAGATCCTTGGAACTTGGCCTTTCTAGGATGGCAATGCACATGGCAGCCTCTCCTGACTTCTCTGTATTCTGTTGACTTACAGTTCTTCCTGTGCTCCTGTGTCTTTATTTCTGTGGTCTTCCCTGTAAGGCCTTTAGTAATAGAATTAAGATACATCATGATTTAGTTGGACCATGCATTAACTGAAGTAATTTCATCCAAAGGTCCCATTTACAGTGGGTTCACATGCACAGGAATGGATAATTTTAAGTATATGTTATTCTGGGATATATAGCTCCACAACAACATAAAGGTATGTTTTTAATCTTGTCTGTCTGAGGTTTTACTTTAACATGAATAAAGTATGAGTTGGGCTTTGATTGGGCCATGTCAGTAAGGCATTGAGTCCTTTCCTCTTGGGGGGTAGGGACTCAAAGAGAAAAGACACGACAAAGGACAGAGTAGAGAGTTTTGATTATTGGAGCCTGGGAACAAAACATTTAGTGAAGCAGATTTATGAGGCAGGAGAGAAGGCTCAATTGGAAACAGCAGAAGCCCCAGGAAGAGAGAAAAGCCATTTGCCTCTTAGTCTATAGCTGGCCTTGTGGAGCAAGCAGAGGAGCTGAGATGAGAGAGAAATGATCCCTAGGAAGAGTGGAACCCAAGAAACCTGAACCCTTGCAGATGTAGGCAGCCATCTTTCTTAAACACATAGCAATAGACTTTGGTGAGGGAAGTAACATGTTTTATGGCCTGGTAACTGTGGGCTTCTACCCCAAATAAATACCCTTTTTAAAAGCTAACAGATTTCTGGTACTTTGCATCAGCACCCTTTGGCTGACTAACACAACATCTTTATGGAAAAGTACCATAAGCTCAATGAATTTTCAAAAAAAGAAAAAAATGAATTTAATCCATGTAATCAGAACCCACCAAAAAACAGACATGACAAGCCAATGAGGATCTCTGTGCCCAATTACTGCCATCCCTTCTAGCTTTAGGCTAAGCAAGATTCAGAATGTTAACACCAGAATTTTTATTTGTGTTTCCGAAATTTATATAAATGGAATCATACAATGTATATTATTATTTGTATGGCTTATTTGCCTATCATTATACTTGTAACTCTGTCTTTTTTCCATTTTTAAAATAAGAACATACCCTTTTTCCTAATAAATCATATAAGAGACTGCAGATTACATCTTTGTGGCCAAATATATACAATAAGGTATGGTAGGCAGAATAATGTGCTTCCAATGATTCCCATGTAAAAATATGCTCAGATTCACTAACAATAAATGGAAATGCAATTAAAATATCCAGAAAACCTAATGTCCCAATAAGAAATTTGACAAATAAATTAAAAATGCCCAGAGGTAGAGAGGATATGTTAAGATATGAAAACTGTGAATTACCAAAGGATGGTGACTTGTCCAATAAGGGTCTCTAAACTTGTTTGGTTTCTTGGGGCTGCATTTAACAGGGGCCAAGCATTCCTTGTTTTGGCAGTATCTGTCTAGAAGTAGCAGTTTAATTCACAACCTTTCCTGAATTCTTTGTGGTTTAACTATTACTGTCTTGTTCCAGTGGGATGAATATCATGTGATGCTTCAGAGGATATCCTCACTTTAGAAGACTCAGCATGAACCTTGCCTCTGACTCTTCACTACTGCTGTGAAATTGAACTAGTTACCTACTTTCTGTAAGTCTTTCCTTCCTCATTTGCAATGAAGGAAAAATGATATTAATTTCATCAGAGTTACAAAAATTTAATGAGATAATATGTATAAAAAGCTTAAACAGTGCTAACAATAGGAAGTATGGTCATTTTTAGTCAATGACTTTGAAGTTCTTTTCCAGGAGAATATATATATATATTTCACTAATTGAATATATTTGTATTTTTCAGGTTCCAGACTCCAATGTATACTTACCCATCCAGCATGCAATTTGTCCCACCATTCAACTAATATCTCAGATTGTAGTCCATATCAAGATTTTTTTTTTTTTGGCTTGAACAACAGGAACTTATTGGCTCGTCATTTTGAGGCTAAAAGAAGACCAAAATTCAAGGTGTGATCAAGGCAATGCTTTCTCTTAGAAGGCTGGTGTTCTGGGACTGCCAGAGAGCCTTGGTCCTTGGCTTTTCTAGCACATGGCAATGCACATAGTAGTCTCTTAGTACTTCTCTGGATTCTGTTGACTTACAGCTTCTGGCTGTGTTCCTGAAACTTTATCTTTATGGCCATCCATGTAAGCCCTTCAGTAATAGAATTAATATCCATCATGATTTGATTGGGCCACACCTTAACTGAAGTAACTTCATCAAAAGTTCCTGTTTACAAAGGCTTCACACCCACAGGAATGGATATCTTTAAATATGTGTTTTACTTAGGCATGTAGCTCAAAACTAACACGCAGGTAAATATGAAATCAAGGAAGTAAGTACCTTGTAATCTTTCATTTTTATTAGAAATATCAAAATGACCTCATGACTTTTCCCTTTTAAAAAATATTTCCTAGCAAAATCCACTGAAAAAGCCTAGATATAATGACAACCCACTAACAATGAGAACTCTATTGCCCGGATTGTGTTCTCTAAATACTATTTCCTGCTAAAAGGAACCAGGGATCTTTGGAGAAATGGCTGGTTCCAGGTCAAAGGGCAGAAAATGTGCAAAATTAGCATGAAGCATCTTGTGTCAGTTAGGAAGTCCTCCAGGACAACTGTGGTCAGGTCAAAAGGACTTGGGAGCTAACAAATGAAGTAATGGGTACAGGTAATGATGGACAAGAGCTGCTAAAACTATTACAGGAAGGGTTGATAAGGCATATTAAAATGGAACAGGATGACACCCCTTGACCCACTGATCAATCTTGGCATCACTAAAGGAGCAATGAGATACCATGATACTGATGGGTTACAATGAAACAGAGCACTGCCTATAAAGTAAACTTTCATCAAACAATCCCATCAAGTATCTAGCTCTCACTATAAGTATATAGAGAGCCGTCCGACCCGCTGCCGCTGCATCTCTCGGGCTGCCACTCTTGGCATGCTCAGCACTCGCCGCTGCCCTACCGCCCCTCCTCTTCCTCCTCCCCAGTGCCACGGGGCCTCAGCCCAAGTTGCCGCTGCAAGTACAGCCACAGGAACCATGGCTTCTGCAGCTACAGTGAATGATGAAGTCATCAAAGTTTTTAATGATATGAAAGTAAGGAAATTTTCTACACAAGAGGAGATAAAAAAAAGAAAGAAAGCAGTTCTCTTCTGTTTAAGCGATGACAAAAGACAAATAATTGTAGAGGAAGCAAAGCAGATCTTAGTGGGTGACTGGGTGATACTGTAAAGGACCCCTACACATCATTTGTGAAGTTGCTACCTCTGAATGATTGCCGATATGCTTTGTATGATGCCACATATGAAACAAAAGTGTCTAAGAAAGAAGACCTAGTATTTATATTCTGGGCTCCTGAGCGTGCACCTTTAAAAAGCAAGATGATTTATGTTAGCTCTAAAGATGCCATTAAAAAGAAATTTACAGGTATTAAACACTAGAGGCAAGTAAATGGCTTTGATGATATTAAGGACTGTTGAACACTTGGAGAGAAATCGGGAGGCAATGTAGTAGTTTCACTTGAAGGAAAACTCTTATAAAATGACAGTCAGGTGCAATCTGGATCTTAAGGAGCTTCCATTTCTCCAGTTCAGTCAATTGGAGTAGTATTGGTTGTTGTTGTTGTTGTTTTCATTTTTTTTCCCCTCTCCCTTCCCACTGGGCCCTTCCAACACAATGAATAAGGAGATATCATTTATTTAAGCAGCCTATCAGTGATGGCCTTTAGATTGTTTAATACTGTTACTTTTATGTAAAACCCAAAGATTGCCTTCCCAACATAATTTAGCCAAAACAACTGGTTGTATGCCTCTCTTGCAGCAAGTGCTACAATGAATATGAGTGTCAATGTGAATAGTTTAGAATACTGCAAAGGGTACACTAACTGAATGCTTCAAAAATATTAACTACTGGTCAGATGGTAAACTTTTCTCAGTATTGTTTATAGTTGCACTTGATTGCAGTTCTGTGAGGCTCCGAGCATTCATGCACCTCACCTGCCTTGGCAAGCCTATTTTGTGACATGGCAGCACAGATAAAGCACTATGCATGGAAAGCACTTTTTATAATCAGTTTAACCCCCCCACCCCAAAAAGGAATGCCAATTAAGTTGCTCTAACTGTGTCATCAACTTTAATCCTGTTACCTCAGTGTTCATCCCTGTTACTTGCATATTTTCTTAAATAGCTGTTGTTAATGCCTTTTTGTTTTCCATTGAGCGAACACTACTGAATAAGTGTAGGAATTTTATGTTTACCATGTGAGTCTTGCAACACTAAAGATATTTTGAATATCAGTCATGATGGCAATTTCTGTATAAAAGAGCCTTAAATGAAACATTGTTTTTGAGATCAAACTCGCTGCACCCTCACAGAAATGGCCACTTTGCAATAAAAATTGTGGCATATTACAGAACGTTGCCTTGTTTTCCTTGGAAAATTTGAAAAATGTTACATGAAAAAACTTCTAGGGTAAACAGCTATTATTAATCTCTGCACTGGTCATTTGAGAATTATTTTTGTACTACACTCATGTGATATTTTCTGAATGTGTTGGCTTTATTTGGTTTTAAAAATATTCTATCCTAAAGCCAACTAATATAAAATACCATTGTTATAGAGTGGTACTTTTATGAAACATTTGTATCCTTATGTTTTGTTTATTTATTTCCTTATATGTTTTAATATGAAGAGCTGAAATATTTTTTGTCACTTTGACATAAGTACTCGACAATATCTGATTTGTTCTCTAGATAAATTAGGGTAATTGTTTTTTTATTCACATTTACATTTCTAAGTAGTAGAAGCAGAAAGCTCTTGCTGCTTTGGTCATAATGAAAATAATTTGTAAAATGTTGTTTTTCAAATGTTTAATAATACTTCTGAGGTTTAGGAACTTTCAGCTACTGTTCCTTAATATATTTTGAAAGTTGAATTGGAAAAAAGAATTGATAGAGCAGTCTTAAACATTAGGAGTGAGATTTGGCTGTGGTCCAAAGAGCGCTCTTTGATCTGTTCAGTGTGAGCAGTTTGCTGTTAGCCAGAGCTATTTATAACAAACACATGATTTTGTATCTTGTCATGTTTATCCACAAATGGCAAAACTGGACTTGATTCTACTGGTGTGCAAAACACGCATGCTAGTGAGCAGTCAGTAGTGGCTCAGAACTTAACCCCATGGTTCTGAAGAAGGCTTTTTATCAGAAAATGAAAATATTCTTTAAAATATTTTTTAAATGTATTGAAGTAATTTGAGTATAATTAGTTTTTTTTTCATATTTTTGAAAGATTTTTTTAGATGAAAGGTGGGGTTAAGTATCTAGGCTTTGATTTTAAATTATATGAATGGCTTTGAGATCCTTTGCACTGAACAATTTTATTTCAGGCTTCCAGTTGTCCTTGTGAATTATCCTGAACATTTTGATGGCTTTTTGGTAAGGCCAAACTCTAATAAGCAAAACATATGAGAATACTGACACATATTAAACCATATGAAAAATTGCACCATGGAATTTTCCATTTCTCATCCTTTAAAAAAAAATGAGGCACTATAAATTAGTTATGTAGGAGCTTTTGTTTATAACTGATAAATCAACTTCCTTATAGGCCTCTTTAATTCAGAGATTAAATATTACTTTAAAGTATGATACCTCGATTTGTTAGATTGACAGATTAAAATTGATACTAATATAGTTAAATTTATCTTTGAAATACATCTTTGTACATAAAGCCAAAAATAATGATAAACATTAACAGTGGTTCACATGTTATTTGAGCCTAATTTGGCACTTGAAAAGATCATTTTATTTTACAGTCATTTACTGTGAAACAATGTTCCAGTTAGCTTTAAAATGTATGTGGTGCTAACTAATAAAATATTGAGGACAATATTTTACTGCTAGCTTGCAAAATTGTAAGTGTTTAAAAATAAATTATATGAAAAAAAATTTTTTTAAAGTATATAGGAAAGAAGCAGGGGCAGTAAGCAAAGATTAGCTAAAAATTAAGGAAGTATATGAAAAATATGGACATTAGTTAATAATAAAATAAAAACAAATAAGGCTCCTAATTCACTCCTTACTATATTTCTAGTACAGAAGCAAATAAAAGCCAATATATTTTTTAAAAGGATCTATTTCACTTGTACTTATTCTGACTGGAACTTCAAACCAAAGGCAGCCAAAAATATTAAGTTTTTTTTAGGGAAAAATATTTAAGAGACCAACCAACCAAATGCAACTTGCAGACTTGTTTGGATCATGATTTGTGCAATACTATTGTATAAAGACTTTTTTGAGGCAGGGAAAATTGAACACACTTGGGTGTTACATGAGGCTAAGAAATAATTTTCTTCGGTGTGAAAATTGTACGATTATTCTGAGAAATAGTCCTTAACTGTTGGAAATACCTACTGAAATTATTTATTTGTGAATTAATAAGATGTCTTGAATTTGCTTTAACATACTTCAGCAAAAGAAAGTAAAGGGTAGAATATTGACAACCATTGAAATTGTGGGGTACATGTTACTATTCTCTCTAATGTTGTGCATGGTTGAAAATATTCACAATAAACATTTTGAGAACGTCAAAAAGGAGGGGTCAGCTGTGTCCCAAGAAAGGACGAAGTTAAACGTGAAAGGTTAGAAAAAGTTATTCCATGCAAGATCTTTAATAGACATTGCAAATTACAAAGGTGTATGATACATAGTCTTGAAATAAGGAAATACATATTGCAATGAGTATGATAATTCAGTAAAGTAGATGTGACTCAAGGAAAGTGACCCAGATGAAGTGAGGGAAATCTTTGAGTTGATTTCATTCTCATAACCTCAGAAGGCATCTTTGTAAATGATTTCCAAGGGCAACATTTGCAAAATAGGTGTACATCCTATCAATTCAGAGGCTAAATATAAAATGCATAATACGAAACTTATTTACTTATATTTGAATGAAGTTAAAAGTGGAAATTGTAGGTTGTATATGTTTTGGTAGACTAAAAAGTTTTTTTAGAAAAAAGCAACAACCATGGGACTGTACAACTCCAGAATGGAACCCTAGTGTAAATAATGGATTGCAGGTAATAAATAATGTTATTATAATTCATCAATTGTAACAAATGTACCACATTAATGCAGCTGATAATAATAGATTCAGTATATGGCAAATCTTTATTTTCTGCATGATTTTCTGTAAATCTATAACTTCTCAAATAAAAAAGAGTGAAAATAAAGCCTACATGGAAACCATATACCAGATAAGTGTTAAATATACAGAATAAACACAGAATTCTTACAACTCAACAACAAAATACAAACAATGAAATTTAAAAATGGGCAATGGATTTGAAAAATTTATTTATCATAAGAAGATAGAAAAATGGCCAAGAAGCACATGAAAAGATGCTCAATATCAGTAGTCATGAGGGATGACAAACTGATACATGATAGAAAGTTGATGATTCTTGGACACATTATGATAAGTGAAGAAAGCCAGACACAAAGAATCAAATATTATATGATTCTACTCATATGATATATACAGAATGAATAAATCCACGGAGAAAAAAATGCAGATTGGTGGTTGTTAGGGTCTGGGGAAAGGAGAGAATGGGGCGTAAATGCTTAATGTGTCTGGGATTTCCTTTAAGGTTGATGAAAATATTTTGGAACTATGTAGATGTGGTGGTTGCACCACATTGTGAATACTTGTAACACAAATTAAGACCTGAAATTTATTCCCTCATCTACAAAATGATTGCTGATTATAAGAAATATATTTAGAGATTTTTATGTGCCACATACCTTATAGTGAATGTGTCATTTAATTTCCCCCCATATCCTTAAAGGAAGCCCAATTAATTTAGTTAATAGATCCAGTATATTTACTTTTGTAGACTAAAAAGAAAAGTAATACATATTTAATTTTTATTGTGGAAAAATAAATACAGCTCCAAAATATGCATTTTATCTCTTCCAAGTATATAATTTATCAGTAAAAATGAATTCACATGTCACTATAATTAACATACTTTGCCTAAAGTTTATATTACCTCAAACAGAAAATCTGAAACTTTAAAGCAATAATTTTCCATTCCCCTTGCCTCGATCTCTTGGTAAACTGTAATCTACTATTTTTCCTCTATGAATTTGCTCCTTCTAAGTAATTCACATGAGCAGGATCATACAACATTTTTCTTTTGTATCTGCATTATTTCGCCGGCAGGTTGTCTTCAAGGTGTATTTATGTAGGTGCATGTAATAGATCTTTATTCCTTTTTTTTCCCCAAGGAATTTTATCAAGGTGAAATTCATGTAACATAAAACTAACTATTTTAAAGTGAGCAATAAGGATTCTCCTGACTCATAACCTGGTGTTTAGAGAACAGAGAATAAGTAAGAAAAACTTTCTTTCTGTCCAGACCAGTTTCCCACAGGGAAATGATTGTTCAGGGGTTGGAGCCATAGAGGGAAAGGTGCTTAATGAGCAGATATAGGAAAGCTATAAATATCTCCTCTGTTGCCATCCTTTACCTTATTTATAAACCCTTGGGCTGAACAGCACATTTTTGTTTCTTTTTGGGTCTTAAGTCTGGTTCAGGGACTGATGCCTGACTTTTTCCTGCTGTATTGTTTGGGGAAAGAGCTTCATTATCCATCACCAACCACCCAAGGAGCAATTCATATTTCTTCAGAAAGACCTTCTTACAGATTCCATTCAGATGAGTCAGGGAACCCAGTAGATGCTGCAAGGAAGAGCCAGGGTGCATGGAATTGAAGACCTTTAACCTGAGCTCATCTAGGAGACAATCCATCCTATCCCAGAGCTGACAGATCCTTCTACTTGTTTTCTAACTTGCTCAGTTAATGAAAGTTTTTATTATTATTTTAAAAAGGAAGTGTCCATTTGAGTCAGCAATTTAGGGCTCATTCTGGATGACTAAAAGATGTGAATGGAAGCCCATTTAGAAAAGGGATGTGCAGGGATAAAGCAATTCCAGGAAAAGCAGAATATCTGCACAAGGATCTTTTCAGTTAAGTGGATATATGGAGATGGAGTATTAGCAGTGGCAGAATGTGCAGTGAAATGAGGCATTGCTTTAACATTTCATGTGAGACATATTTAAGTAAGTGTCTGAAATCCTTGAAAATACCCAATTGAGTAAGATATTCCTTTGCAACAGCACTTCTCAAAACATGTACTATTACACTAGGTATTTTGATTTACTGGGTGGAATGGTATATACTACAACATTTACTTGGCAATCATTCTTTTGTAACTGAAGTTAACTATGTTTTTATTGGTCATTTACTCTCGCCATTGTGAATTGTTTATTCAATTCTTTACTTTTATATATTAGGGCCTGGTTTTCTTCAACTTCTTTTTAAAAATTATTCTTTCAAACAAAGAACTGCAGGTTTTCCCCCAACTTTGCTCTTTGTCATCTTGCTCTTTTATGTCTGCATAGACGTGTTTGAGGAAATGTGTGAAAGTCCTTAAGTGTTACATATGACTTTTCTCTCAATATTTTTCCAATTTAGAACTTTCTGCTTCCATTGAGTTTATAGGTCACTATTTTACACTTATTGCCACCTGTCTTTCCCATTTGTTTTCCTTATTGTACCTTTTGGCCTTTTGTGGTTATATCCATCTTTGAAATTGCATCATCTTTCGTCATCATTTCAACAGTGTTTTTCTTTCCATTAAACCACAGGTTGCCTTTATTCTTTTCATAATCTAGAATAGTTTCCAGTATGCGATTGCTGGAAAATATGCTGAGGAACTGAAATACGGTGCTGAATAGAGTCTGAGAAATGTAGAAATAAGAAGGCATTTGAGAGTCAGTAGAAAAATGTGCCTTATCTCATCAGCAGTGATAATCAAATTTTACCAAGAAGTTGGAGTGATGCTGAGGTTTTCGTACTTATGGATCATGTCTGTTAAATGTCTTAGGAGGATGGATGCCATAATGTCTGCTATATAGGTGAAAATCTTTAGATTCAATGTTTACCACCTAATAGTTTGAACATCTGAGATTCAAAATCAGGTTTATCTGATTCCAAATATTTTGAATTTTATATCATTTAAAAGGACTTCAGATGCTTCACCCAAAAAAATATCAACCTTTTTTCACTTGTCATATATTTTCAATTGTCAAGTGTTTCTTTATTCCCTTTATTCATTTTACTCTTGAAGTGTTCAATCTGTAAAGTGTCTTGTAATTTTAAAAAGATATCACTACCTTTGTCCTTAGGATGAATTGCTTTTTGTTCTTTTGTAAGTTTTTCTGGGCTTCAAGGGCATATAACTGGAATCCGTATGCCATCTGAACCAAAGAAGGTTTTCTTCATCACATTTTCTCAGGGAATACCCGAGTTTATATCTTTCCTTTTACTTCAAGTCCTTTTAATTCCTTCTTCTCTCATTTTTTGAGCAGATGTTTATGTTTCTTTAAACAAAGGGCAGAATGTGACCATAACAAGAGTGAGCAACATGTTTAATGTCCAAGGAAGGCTTGTCAGCTAGAACTTCAGGGCAATGGAATTGTTCCATATGATCTTGCAATGACAAATAAATGCCATTATACATTTTGTCAAAGCCTATTAAAGTGTACAGTGCAAAACGTAAACCATAATGTAAACCACTGGCCATGGTTAATAGCAATGTTTAAATATTTGTTCATAATTGTAATAAATGTATCATACTCAAGGAAGATGTTATTAAAAGAGGAAAAAGTGAGTGGGGGAGAGTGTGGGTATATGGAAATGCCCTATATTTTCTATGTGACATTTCTGTAACCTAAAGCTTCTTTGAAAATAAATTGAAAAAAATAAGACACTAAGAGAAAAGAAGGAATATATGCAAATATAAACATAATCATATTACAAATCAGCTGTTTGCAGTTGCTTTAAAGAAAGCAGGTAAAAAGAATGTAAAGTGAGCATGTTATTTTTCACTCAGTGTTCAGGAAAGACCCATCATAAAGATATGAAGTGGGCTCTGAAAAAATGCTTTGGGAGGAATGCATGCAAAGTGTCAGTTGTCCTGTAGCAACTGAAAGGCCACATTTAGCAGCTTGTAAACCCACAAACTAGAAATTTGCTTTCTTTGCTCATAATGTATATGTAGACCTTCCTAGAGACAAGATGACCTCAGATATGATGAAATAAAATTTTAAATCACACACTGTGTTACTACAGCAATCTTTTATTTTTGATGATGAAAGTTTTCTCCTTAAAGTATGCAAGCTTCATGTCTATGTTTAAGGTGTTTAATTGGACTACAGGATTGGGTTGAAATTTCTGAATTATTTTATTGGATCACCTTCTTGTTTCTGCTTGAATATTTCCAGTGCTGCCTATGACAATGAATCCTTGATTTCTTCTGAATAGATTATCTGCCCTTGTTCAAAACTGTCATAAATTTTAAAGGGCAGACAAGTTACAATCTAAGTAATTTTCTATTCTATCCAGTTCTTTATCTCTTTTATGTTCAAATTTCCATTCTATAATCTTTTTTAAAATAAATCAAATTTATTGATACATATTAATAAAGCATACAGTCCATCCAAAATGTGCAATTAACAGTATTTGGTATAATCACATACTTGTGCATTCATTAATTTCTATTATATATTCTTTTCTTTTAAAGATTTAATTATTTATTTATTCACCCCCCCCCCGCCATTGTTTTGCACTTGCTCTCTGCTCTGTGTCCATTCGCTGTATGTTCTTCTGTGTCTGCTAGTCTTCCCTCTAGGCAGCATTGGGAACCAATCCTGGGACCTTCCAGAGGTGGGGAGAGGTGCTAGATCTCTTGTGCCACCTCAGCTCCTTGATCTGCTGTGTATCTTATTGACTCTACTCTGTGTCTATTTTTATTGCATCAGCTTGCTGCACCAGCTCTCTGCTTGGGCCAGCGCTCCATGCAGGCCAGCACTCTGCACAAGACATCTCACCATGCAGGCCAGCTTGCCTTCACCAGGAGGCTCTGGAAATCAAACCCTGGGCCTCCTATATGGTAGACAAGAGCCCACCAGCTTAAGTCACATCTGCTTCCATGTATTATATATTTTAGATCATTATAAGTAAACACAAGATGAAGAAAATCTGCCTATCATACCTGTTTTGATAGAGTATTCTGATTCACAGAATTAAGTTATTACTGCACAAACATCCATGCCATTGCAAACACTTCTTGTTACCTAGAGGGTGACATTAATGGTAATTTTTTTAAAAGCAATTTTATTGAGATATAGTCACATACCATACAATACATTCAAAGTTTATATTCAATAGCTTTTGGTATAATCAAAGAGTTGTGCATTTATCACTGCAATCAACTTTAGAGCATTTTCATTATCCCTACCTCTATCCTTCCCCTGCCATACATACTGATAATCTAATACCATTCCTATAAGTTTATTTATATTTACATTTTATATAAACAGAATTAAACAATATATAGTACTTTTTTATTTTTTAAAAGATACTTAGATTACATAAATGTTACACAGAAAATATAGGGATTCCCATACGCCCCACTTCCCACACCTCCCACAACCTCCCACATGAACATCCTTTATTAGTGTGGCACATTCATGGCAATGAATAAACAAATCTTGGGCTTTGCATGGACCATAGTTAACATTGTAGTCTACACTGTCTCCCACACAATTCTGCATGTTATGTGATGATATAAACTGGCCTATATCTGTCATTGCAATGTCACTCAGGATGATTCCCAAGTCCCAAAAAAGCCCCAGTATTACAACTATTTTTCCCTCTCCATGGCCTTAGAGCCACCAGTGGCCACTGGCTCCATATCAATGTTGAAATGTCTTCCATTGCTAGAATCACAATATGTCTATAGTAGAACACTAGTAAGTCCAATGTGCTCCATATCTCTTCCCCCCATCCTGAGGAGTCTGGGATGGTGACATCCACTCCACCTCCAATTGAGAAGGGGCTTCTATCCCATGGGGAAGATGGATGGACCCTCTCCATTCTTTGGGACAACCATTGTCCATCATAATCTCCCCACCAGGTGTCCTGGGTGAGTCCAATGAGGTGTAGAGTAGGTGTTGCAGCTCCACCAAGGTTGCAGGCCCAGCTGGTATATGGGCAGTCCAAATACTCGAGTCTCTGGATGTACACATACAAACCCCAGGACCAAGTATAGGTTTGAATAGAAGGTACAGATGAGCCTTGTCTCCAGAGCCCCCAGGAGCCCCACTACTTGGAGTGGTATCCACTTTGGAAGTCTATTAGATCCTGCTGAGATGTGCATAAGCGGAACCTCTGGGATGAACTCCTGACTCACTTTGAAGTTTCCTAGCCTAACAAACTCATTTGTCTTTACCTTTTTGACCTTTTATTCAAGGTGTTTTTCAAGTTGCATTGCTAGTTGGTGCTTGGTAGCAATCCCTGGGTGCCTGGGAGGCTCACCCTGGGAGTCATGTCCCACACTGTGGGGAAGGCAATGCATTCATATGCTGAGTTTGGTTTAGAGACAGGCAAAATTTGAACAACAAGGAGGCTCTCAGGAGGCAAATCTTAGGCACCCCATAGCAATAGGCTAAGATTCAATTTCAAGAGCAAAGGCTCATAAGCCTACTCATCAATATCAAGGGCCCATCAGTAGATCATTCTTCTTCTCCAGTCACTGCCCCTACACTTGGGGGACTGTTGCTCCTCCCTTAGAGAATGTGGCAGAGCTCTCCAGGGTGGGAATTCAGTATTCTCCTATTTATTGTGGGAGTCTCCACCCACTGTGACAATGCCCCATGAAAATTTGAACAGTTTTATATACCATATATGTATGCTCAGGTGAACATCCTCCCATACATCCCCCATCCCTGACACCCCACACCAATCATCCTCACCTGCCCCAGTTGTAACCCTTCTGTGATAGAAAGCTTCTTCAAAGATGAAGCCGTTACAAGAGCTGAATACAATGAATAGGAAAATGGAATAATAATGATAAGTTTAAATATAAGAGATACAATATATAAAAAAATTTTTTTAAACTGAAAATAAAATTAAATTAAAAGATTGGGATACTAAAAAAATTGAAAAATCTTTTTTAAATTTTTTGACATTTTGCCTTTCATCACAGGAATATCTGGTGTCCTGTCTGTACCAAGGCACCTTCCCCCACTCATTCCCCAGTGTCTCACTTTTTTTCATTTTGTTTTAAAAGAATGTTTAGCACACAGCAAAGTCACACACAGAATACAGGAGACTCTCATATACCCAATATCCTCCTCCTTTCCTTCCTCTCATATTAATATCTTTTTATAGGTAGATGGTAGCTTTGTTACAACTGATATACAAATAATGAAACATAAGTACTAAACATGGTCAATGGTTTACACTATGGTTTACATTTTAGACCGTACACTTTTATTAATTTTGATGATATTTACCAAGTCCGGTGTCCATCACTGTAATATCATGCAGAACATTTCCACTGACCACTATATACTCAATGCTAGATCTATTCTATTCCTCCCTCCCCAACCCCCAGGGCCCAAGGCCACACCCTGGCTTAACTCATTGGTTGACAAGATTCATAGTTACATGCAACAAGGCTGAGGTCTTGACACACTGATTTGTCCTCCCCTATTAGGAAACACACTTGCTCTCGAGAGACTCCCACTTGTCTATTTCTGAACAAACTGGTCCTCCCAAGGATGGGCATCCAACACCTTCCCACTCATTATATCAGTCTCCACCCAATGATACAACACATTATGGCAAAATGATCACTCACATATTCCCTAGATGCCTCCTCAAGGTGAGCCCTGTCCCGAATGCCCCGCCCCATCCAACACCCTAAACCAGTAACCCTTCCTTGTCAAATTGCCATGACAGCATTCTCAATTTTGTACTTTCAACCATATAGCCACAAATCCCCAGTGTTCACCTGGTCCCTCTCCCAACCTTTGCCCCAGTACCCTGGACCTTCTAACCTATTCTTCCCAATCTATCCACCTGTCAACCCTGCAACATCCAACCCAATAATATCTCTACCTTCCTATCCTATCCCTTCTATATGCAACTACATTCTTTCACCTTACCATAGATTACATCTGTATGGGTGATGGCTCACAACCTTCTCCTCTCTTTTTTTTCTTGTAAACCTATCTTCCAGACAATAGCTCTCTCACACTGCTCAATTTCCTTAATTCGTATCAGTGAGGTAATGTAATGTTCATCCTTCAATGCCTGGCTTGCTTCACTCAATATAAAGTCCTCAAGATTAATCTATGCTATCCTGCATGTTAGTACTTTATTCCTCCTTACAACTGAGTAATATTCCATTGTATGTATGTACCACATTTTGTTTATCCATTCATCTGTTGATGGGCACCTGAGTTGATTCCAACTTTTGGCAAGAGTGAACAATGCTGCTATGAATATTGGTGTGCATATATCTGTTCGTGTCTTTGTTTTCAATTCTTCTGGGTATATACCCAGCAGTGGAATTGCTGGATCATATGGAAGTTCTACATTTAGTTTTATAAGGAACCACCAAACCATCCTTCACAATGGCTGGACCATTCTATATTCCCACCAGCAGTGGATGAGTGTTCACATTCCTCCTCATCCTCTCCTACACTTATAGTTATCTGTTTTTTTTAATAACCGTTATTCTAATGGGTGTAAGATGGTATTTCATTGTAGTTTTGATTTTCAATTCTTTAATAGCTAGTGATGTTGAGAATCTTTTCATGTGCTTTTTAGTCATTTGTAGTTCTTCCTCAGAGAAGTGTCTTTTCAGGTGACTTGCCCATTTTTTAAATGGATTGTTTGTCTTTTTATTTTCAAGATATAGAATTTCTTTATCTTTGTAGGATATTAGGCTACTATCAGATATATGGTTGCCAAATATTTTCTCCAATTGGGTAGGCTGTCTTTTTACTTTCTTGGTAATGTCCTTTGAAGAGTAAAAGTTTTTAATTTTGAGAAGATCACATTCATCTGTGTTGCCTTCTGTTGCTCCCACTTTGCTGTGAAGTTCATGAAACCATTTCCTAATACAAGGTCCTGTAGATGCTTCCCTTTATGGTCTTTATGGTCTTTATGGTCTTGGTTCTTATATTTAGATATTTGTTCCATCTTCAGTTGATTTGTGTATAAGGTGTGAGATTTTGTTCCTCTCTCATTCTTTTGGATATGGATATCCAGTTCTCCAAGCACCACTTGTTGAAGAGGCCATTCTCTCCCACCTGAGTAGGCTTGGTGGCCTTGTTGAATATCAGATTACTATATATACAAGGATCTATATCAGAACTCTCAATTCGGTTCCATTGGTTGGATGTCTATACTTGTGCCAATACCATGCAGTTTTGATCACTGTACTTTTGTAGTATGTTTTAAAGTTAGGTAGTGTGATACCTCCAATTTCATTTTTCCTTTTCAATATGTCCTTGGCATTTTGGGGCCTCTTACCCTTACAAATAAATTTTGTAGTTAGTGTTTCCAATTCATTAAAAAATATGGTGTTGATTTTTGGGGGGATTGCAATAAATCTGTAGATTAGTTTAGGTAGAATGTACATCTTAATGATGTTTAATCTTCCTGTCCATGAACAGGGAATATTCTTCTATTATTTAAGTGTTCTTTGATTTCCTTTAACAGTGTTGTGTATTTTTCTGTATGTGAGTCCTTTACATCTTTAGTTAAATTTATTCCTAGGTATTTGATTCTTTTAGTTACTATTGTAAATGATATTTTTTTTATTTCCTCCTCAGATTGTTCATTATTGGTGTACAAAAATGCTACTGATATTTGAACATTGTTCTTATAGCCCACAAATTTACTGAACTCATTTATAAGTTCTAGACTCTTTGTTATAGATTTCTCAGGGCTTTCTATGTATAGGATCATGTCGTCTGCAAATCGTGAAAGTTTCACTTCTTCCTTTCCAATTTGGATGCCTTTTATATCTTTTCCTTGCCTCAGTGCTCTAGCAAGCACTTCTAAGACAATGTTAAATAGGAGCGGTGATAGTGGGCATCCTTGTCTTTTTCCCTATTTTAGAGGGAAAGCTTTCAGGATTTCACCATCGAAGATGCTGTTAGCTGTGGGTTTTTCATATTTACCCTTTATCATGTTAGGAAAATTACCTTCTATTACTATCTTTTGCTATGTTTTTATCAGGAAGGAGTGCTGAATTTGTCCAATGCTAGCATGTGGTCTACCTTGGAGTATGGTCCATGTGCACTTGAGAAGAATGTATATCCCACTGTATTTGGGTGTAGCGTTCTGTATATGTCTATTAGGTCCAGATCCTTTAATGCATTATTCAAAGTCTGTTTCTTTAATGATTTTCTGCCCAGATGTTCTGTCTAATGGTGATAATGGTATATTAAAATCCCCCACTATAATTTTAGAGGCATCTATTTCTCCACTAGTCCTTCCAGTGTTTGCCTCATGTGTTTTGAGGTGCCATGATAAGGGGCTAAATGTTCATGATTGTTATTTCTTCTTGAAAGATTACCCCTTTTACTAATGTATAGTGTCCATCTTCAAGTCTTACAATAGTTTTGCATTTAAAGTCTATTTTGTGTGATATTAGTATAGCTACTCCCACTTTTTTTTGTTGTTGTTGTTATTGTTTGTAAAATTATTTTCCAGCCATTCACTTTCAGCCTCCTTGAATCCCTGGCTCTAATTTGGGTTTCTTGTAGACAACATATAGATGGGTCATGTTTCCTTATCCATTCTGCCAATCTGTGTCTCTTGACTCATGAGTTTAATCTATTAAAATTCAGTGTTATTACTCTCAAGGAATTACTTACATGAGCCATATTTTCTTTCGCTTTATGTATATCATATGTGGTTTTTATTTATCATTTTGTCTTTATAGTTGTTCTTACACTCTCCTCCAACTCTCTCTCTCCTGTTTTTTTTTCCTTTCATCCTGCGGGACTTCCTTTAGTATTTCTTGAAGGGCTGGTTTCTTATTGGCATACTCTGAATTTCTGTTTATCTGTCAATATTTTGAACTCTCCATCATCATTTTTGAATGCAATCTTTGCTGGGTAGAGAATTTTTAGCTGGAAGTTTTTTTTTCTTTTTGTACCTTGCCTTTGTCATATCACTGCCTTCTTGCCTCTATGGTTTCAGAGAAATCAGCACTTAACCTTATTGAGCTTCCCTTGTATGTGATGCTTTTCTTTCCTCTTGCTGCCTTAAGTATTTTCTTTTTGTCTTGAACATTGGAAATTTTGACAAGTATATGTCTTGGAGTAGGCCTGTTGTAATTTATACTGTTTGGGGTGCACTGTGCTTCCTGGACATGTATGTCAATCTCCTTCAATAGAGTTGGGATGTTTTCAGCCATTATCTTCTTCAACACTCCTTCTGTTCCCTTTCCCTTTTATTCTCAATATTCATTACACTGAATATTCACTGCAGTCTGTAGTTTGCTTTAGGGGTTTTTTTTTGACCTTACATACCCTGTTCTTAAGATCTTGTAATATTAATATGCATGTTTACTAATTCGTGGAAGAACATTCTTATATTTGTACTATCGATGTCCCTTATTGTCCACAACAGTGTTCATTATGCTATACAGTCCCATGATTCACCTCCTAGCTTTTCTTCTAGTGACATACACCCCTTAAACATTTCATTTCAACCACAATCACACCCCTATATTTGCCCCACTAATTACAATCATATAATGTGCTACCATCACCTCTATCCATTTCCACACATTTACAATCAACATTATTACAAATTCAGCACAAATTAAGACTCAGTTCCTCATTCTCTACCATCATTCTATAGTTTAGTGAGCAATATTCCAGCTATTAACTCCATGTCATTGCTCATTATACTTAATTCATATTAGTGGGGTCATGCAATATTTATCTTTTTGTGCCTGACTTATTTCACTCAAATTAATATCCGCAAGTTTCATCCATGTTGTCACAAACATTAAAAATTCATTTCTTTTTACAAATGTATAATATTCCACCTATGTATATGTCATATTTTGTTTATCCATTTATCAGTTGATGGACACTTGGGTTGTTTTCAAATTTTGGCTATTGTGAATAGTGCTTCTATGAACATCATTGTGCAAATGTTTGTTAGGATCCCTGCTTTAGTTCTTTTGAGTATATATCCAGTAGTGGAATTTCTGGATCATATGGCAGATCTGTATATAGTTCCTGAGGAAACACCAAACATTCTTCCACAGCAGCTGTAACATTCTACATCCCTCCCAACAGTGAGAGAGTATTCCTATTTTTCCACATCCTCTCCAGCACTTTCAGGTTTCTGGGTTTTTTTTTTTTGAAAATGACCATTCCATAAGTTGTGAAATGGTATCTCATTGTAGTTTTGATTTGCATTCCTTTAATAGCTAATGATGTTGAATATCTTTTCATGTGCTTTTCAGTCGTTTGTATTTTTTCTTTGGAAAACTGTCTCTTCAAGTCTTTGGTCAATAAGTCAGTTTGGTTGTTTTTCTTGTTACCATTGAGTTATATAATCTCTTTATATATCATGCATATAAAACTGTTATTGGATACTTGGGTTCCAGATATTTTCTCCCATTGAATAGGAATCCTTTTCACTTTTTTCACAGTGCTTTGAAGAACAAATTTTGTTTTTTTAAGATTTTAAGATTTCCCATTTACCTATGTTTTTCTTTAACTGCTTGTGTTTGGGTGTAAGACTAAGAAACCATCACCTTCCATAATATCTTAAAGATTCTTCCCTATGTTTTCTTCTAGGAGTTCTATGGTTCCAGCTTTTATATGTAGGTATTTGATCTATTTTGAGTTAATTTTTGTCTGGGGTGTGAAATTGGTGTCCTTTTCTTTCTTTTGGATATGTATATCCAAGTCTTCCAGCATCATTTGTTGAAGAGACTTTTCTGTGAAAATTTAGTGGACTTGGAAGCCTTGTCAAAAATCAGTTGACCTCAGGTATAAGGATCTGTTTCTCAACTCTCAATTTGATGCCATTGGTCAATATATCTATCTTTTTGCCAGTGACATGCTGTTTTGCCACTGTAGTTTTGTAATATGTTTCATAGACTTGAAGTTAGAGTCCTCCTAATTTATCCTTACTTCTCAAGATTTTTTTTTCTAGTTATTTGGTGCCCATTAACTTTCCAGATAAATTTGATAATTGTCTTCTTCATATCTGCAAAGTAGGAATTCTGTTTGGGAGTATGTTAAAGCTGTAAATGAATTTTACTTCTATTTATTTAAGACTTCTTTGTTTTCTTTTAGCAAAGTTTGTAGAATTCTGAACACATTCTTTTATATATATATATATATTTTAAAATATGCTTAGTTTACATAAATGTTATACAACAATTTCAGGGATTTCCATGTTCTCCACCTCCCACACCATCCATAACATCTCACATAAACATCTTTCGTTAGTGTGGCACATCACCTGCAATTGATACACACATCCTGTGGCTTTGCCACTAAGCATGGACCATAGTTCACCTTGTAGAACCCACTCTCTCCCACACAGTTCTGCATGTTATATGCTGATGTAAAATGCCTTATATCTGTCATTGTAATGTTACTCAGGATAATTCCCAAGTCCTGAAAAAGCACCTGTATTACAACGGCTTTTCCCCTTCCCTGACCCAAAAGCATCCAGTGGCCACTGGCTCCACCTCACTGTTCTAATCTCTTCCATTGCTTGAATCACATTATGTCTACAACAGAATACCATTAAGTCCAGTTTATTACTAAATATTTGATTTTTTGTCAGTATTGTAACTGGAATTTTTCTCTTGATTTCCTCCTCAGATTACTCATTACTGTTGTATAGAAGCACAACTTTTTTTGAATATTCACATTTTTAATTTTTTTAATTTTTTAAGAAGCTTTAGATAACATAAATGTTACATAAAAATATAGGGGATTCCCATGTGACCTACATCCACACCCCCACCCACCCACATTGTCCCACATTAAAAACATCCTTCATTATTGTGGTACATTTTTTACAATTGATGAACCCATATTGTAGCATTGCTACTAACTGTGGACTATAATTTACATTATACTTTACACTCTAACCTGCAAAAACTTTGTAGGTTATCACAAAATATATACTGTACTGTTTCCATCATTGCAATGTCATGCAGGACAATAACAATTTTCCAAAAATACTGCCATATTACAACTATTCTTCCCTCTCCCTCCCCTCCGAACCTCTAGTGACCACCACCTATATATCAATGATAAAAATTCTTCCATTGCTAGAATAATGATAAGCTTATAATAGAAAAATAATAAATCTACTTTAGTCCATTATTCGTTCTGCTATCTTGAGGATTTGGGGATCGTGATGCCAACTCTGTTTATAATTGAAAGGAGGCTTAGATTCCATGGGGCAGATGGGTGGAACTACATTGCTTGCAGTTGCAGACACTCTCTATTTCTTGGGATGGGTGTTGTCTATCATTATCTCATTTTTTGTGTCAGGGTGAGTTCAATGAAATAGAGAGTAGGTATTGTGCCTCTACTGAGATTTGGGGTACAACTGGCACATAAGCAGATCAAAGATTTACTTCTCTGTGACAAATATTTTATAAGTATAGTGTTAATTATAGGTTCAAGTAAAAGGGACACAGGAACCATGTCTAGGGAAACTATAAATGAGTTTAACATTGTTACACTGGGGGGCATAAATTCCAAAGAAAAGCCCACTGACAAGGTGCCAAATTCCTGAGCTATCTGCCCTACATAGTGTATGGATGTCTCTAGAGCCCACAGGAGACCTACTGTTTGAGGAAATATTTACTATGGAAGTCTTTGAGACCCTGCTGAGATGTGCATAAGCATAAACTCTGGAATAAACTTTTGACTTACTTTGAAATCTCTGAGCCTTAAAACTCATTAATATTTAATACTTCCCCCTTTTGTCCACTGTCTTTTCCAGGTGCTTTGCTAGTTGGCACTTAGTAATAATCCCTCAGTCCCAGGGAGGCTCATTCATTGGAGTGATATCCCTCAATAGGAGGGAAGGTAGTGTATTTATAAGGTGAGTTTGGCTTATAATAAGGCCACATTTGACCAATAAGGAGGCTTTCAGGAGGTAATTCTTAGGCAATATAAAATACTAAGCTAAATTTCAATTACGAAAGAATAAGTTCATGAGTACAATCATCAATATCAAGGGCCTGATTTAATAGTCTGGTTTCCTTCTCTAGGCACTGCTGTTGTACTCAGGGGACATGTGTCATCTTTTCTAGAATATACCAGTACTCCCCAGAATGGGTATTCAATCTTCTTTTGGTTATTGTGTGGAAATTCACCTACTGAGACAATGCGGAAAGAGCAATTGAAAATACTCATATGCCTAAGAGTCATGCAGCTCCCAATACAGCCCCAATCATTGACACCCCTCAGCAGTGATCATCCCCTGCTAAAGTTGTGATCCTTCTGAAATCCAAAACCCTCCAATAATGAAGCCAAAATATAATCACTTAAAATTAATAAGAAAATGAAATAATAATAATAGTTTTAAAAAGAACTAATAAAATACAAAAAATAAAATTAAAAAAATTACAATAATATAAAAAATATACATTGTGTCTTTCATCACTGTAAAATCTCTTTTCTTGTATATACAATGACATTTTCTTCTGAACATACCCTCAGTGTCTTTACTTTTTTTTCATTTTTTCTTCAAAGAAGCTTTAGGATAAATAAAGTCAAATAGAAATTATAGGGATTCCCATATAGCCACACCTTCCCTCTTTTCAACTTATCCCAATTAATAACATTTTGTATGTTGGTGGTATATTTGTTACAATTGATGTACAAATATTGAAGCATTGTTACTAAGCATGGTCAATGGTTGACATTATGGATTACATTTTGGACCGTACATTTTAATAGCTTTAGATAAAATTTAAAATGGCCTGTATATATCATTGCAAGATCATGAAGAACAATTCTAATGCTCTAAAAATGCCCTGTGTTCCATATATTCTATTCTTCTCACCCTGTCACCATGGAACCTATGGCAACCAATAAGTTTCAATTTTTGAAAAATAAGATTTATAGTTACTTGCAATAAAATTGAGGGCTTGTCATATTGCCCTGTTTTCTTTTGTTAGACACTGCCTATGTGAAGCAGGCTAGATAGGGAACCAATAGTTGGATCTGGAACCTGGCAAGAAATCCATGTGTATATCAATGCCCCCAAGATGGCTGGTAGAAGACTCTCACATGATTCTGCCATTCAGAACAAGATTTCCTCTGGAAGCCAGGAGAAGCCCCAGATATTCTCCAAGGACATTATCATTGGGCCCTCCTGGGTGATTGATGGGTGGTGTAATTAATCAAAACAGAGAACAGCTGGAACTCCTCCCATGCCATTAGCAAGGGGGTGGGATAATTAATGGTTTAAAAAGCAAATGCAAAGCCTGATTCTCTCTATCTCTCCTTGCCTTCTGCAGCCTGCTCTTGCCTTGTCTCCGCACATGGATCAACATACAAGTAAAACTTGGGCATTTATAATTTATAATGGGAAATTGTAGTCTTTAAATCTGTCCTTTTTATCACTCTTCAGCCCCTTCTCTCTCCCTGGGACCTTTGAGCTGTTATTTTCTCTCTTTTCACTTCCCTCCTTACTTTAGTAAATTACTGGCCTAATCAATGTGGTGTGCTCTTGAAATTCATTTTTTGAAGCAAAGTAAAAACCTAGACAAAATCATTACATATTTGGTGCTGCCACCCAAGAGGTTATTGGTGAGTGAAACTATGGCCTACAGCCTGTTTAATGACTTCGTTTGGTTATCCATTTTAAACAGGTTTTCCTACAAGCCCCATGGGATCTAATCCTGGGGGGAAGAGGCCAGGGTATGCATCTGTGCCTGGTGCACCTAGGCTTGTGAGATACTGACTCTAGCCAGGAGGTCAGGGGCACAGGGCAGGGGCTCAAAACAGGGTCCTGCCAAGACAGAGTTCCATGACCAACCCTGAGCACTGCTAACCTGCTTTTTCAAGTCCTTTTAGCAGCCAGCAAGTCTGCCTCAGGCCTGGCTTCCATTGCCATCTTCCACCCTCTCTGCTTGGCAGCAATGATGGTAGTGACTCAGAGCCAGGGGCCAAGCCCCCCATGGGTCCATACTTTTGCAAGCCTGCCTTCCTATAGACTACACCCTGCTATCTGGTCTAGGATGGGGTTAGAAGGCAGTAGACAGGGCCAAAATTGATGCTATGGCGGTTCCCTTACTCATGGGGGTCACAGGACAGGGCTCCTTTCATAAATAACCTTTACACATGTTTTACCTTCCTATATCCTACTACTGAATTTCTGATTACAGGTTTGTGTTAAAATGCTTTGGAATATCTTAAAAACTGTAAAATTGAAAATGCATTTGCTAGTGAGGAAGTTATTGCCACAGGGCTCCAATCCCTGTTAGCTAGAACAATTTATATCTAATCACTTAATGGCCTCTTGATGGCGGGTATAACTGAGAAGCTCCTAGTTCCTAAGACTGCTTTTAATACTTCTGTAAGAATTGGTAGAAGAAGCTTTTTGCCCCTTCTCCAGGAAGGAGCAATATTTGGCTTCACAGCTTCAGTATGAAATCTATTCGACCTCAAAATCTATTTGGTCTATCTCCCAAGTCCAAAACAGACTTGGAAATGTCCAGCAGGAGGGTGTCTGTGATTCCAAGGTGGGCAGGAACCAGAGAAGTAACTCTGAATGTCCATCAAGACCTAAGAGGCTTTAGGCACTTTTATTCAGAGAGCAGCCAAATGTTCCCTGAGATTTAGCTCAGAAGCTTCTGTTCAGGTAACGGTGCAGTCAGTCTCGGACTCTGGAATGCAAGAGTGCTGAGAACCAGAGCAGTAAACTCTGAACAGATCGCATTCCTTGGGCCCTTCCATTCAGAAGGCAGCCAAATATCATCTGAGACTTTTCTCAGGTGCTTCAGTTTGGGTAACTGCTCCAATCCATTTTGGGTGCTTTTGACAGGACTTTGGGGTTTCATGCATCCCTCAAGACCTAGGCCAGCCATGGAAACACCCATCCACAAGGTTCTGGATTAAATTTTCAGGACATTGAGTCCAGAGCATCAACTCCAAATTATTTGGAATGGTGAAAGTTTTAGTCAGACTTAGACTCTGGGACACCAGATCAGTTGACTAAAAGTACCTCTTCATTCTTCCTAGAATAATGGGCATAGTCTATAATCTACCAGTAAACTCCCCATAGGAGTGTCTTCTCATAAATCAGGGATCTAGCCTACTGCTCTTCTACATTGCCAGTATAGCCAAGAATAGCCTCTGTATGTGACCCTGAATTCCAGTTAAGCCAGTGTAAAAGAGGATGACAGATCAATCTAAATGCCAGAAACCTCATGTTATGTCTCCCTAAAGAAATGAGGAAATACACTTCAGTCTTTCATTACTATAAACTCAGTTGTGCCTATAAAAGGTGTGAAAAGAGATCAAGATTCAAACTGGTTACTAAACCTCTCCTGGAAAATAAGAAACCTCATGTGCTATCAATTAAGATCAAAAAGTTCCTAGAAATGTTAAAGGTATAAAATTCTCTCTCTTGTTTTAATCTGTGCTTAACTTTCTGTTCAACTTTGAAATCTGTGTTTAACTTTGTAAGTTTACTTGTGCCTAGGAAATCAGATTTATTGTCCACCTGTTATAAATTGCTTAACAGTGAACAGTAATTTAAAAATGAGTCTTTAAATGTCAATACAGTCTTGTGAGTAGATTTAATGTATAAATCACAAGTGGAATTGGTTCAACTGCTAGAAAAGCAGAAAAGTTAGCAAAGTTGTTACTAATAAATTTCTTGTGGCTTAGTTAATAAAGGTATCCAATTTGCCTTAAAGTAAAAACTTACTAGATACTATAACTAAGAGTTAGGAAATTAAGTTGAAGAAATGTATATCTGCCCTCTTTTAATTGGATAAATTAAATTCCATTGGCTGCTAATCATCATCTAAGGTAAATTAACCTGTCTATGTGGTTGTAGTTAATTATAAAGAGTTTGTAAAAGCATCTTCTAAATGGAAGCATTTAAATGGCTAATTCCTGGAAGCTATTGCTAATTAGGAACCTAAATTGATATTAATGGCAAAAAGTAACTTCGTAGCAATGAAACTTGTCAGAAGCCACCTCAATCTACGTATTCAAGTGATGATAATGAAAGGTAATCTTGATTCCATTGGAAATCTTCCGTTTTCATTTAAAAAATGGAAAAGTAGTTTTTCCTATACTGCTAATGTAAATAATTGCTAATTAACATCCTCATGGAAAAAGTGTAGAAGTAAGAAGCGAAGTACTAAAATGTTATATTCATTTGCTATGTTAAAAATCAAGATATAGACTTCAGCATTGCCAAACTGTCTTGTCCATTCAAACCAGGCCTTCAATACACATCATTTTGCCTCTCCATTTGAATTATTGGCTAGATTGGTCACTGACCTCTAAAATAATAAAGGTACTTACTACATCTCTAGTTGTGCTCCTGAAGTTGATGGAGACTATCTTGCAGTTTCAACTCCTGCAGCAGACAAAGATGGCTCGATATAGCCAAATGTACAGTGGATGTCACTTCCAGACTGGCACCGTTTCATAGTGCTGAAGGGTGGTATGCACCAGGCCAGTAGAATACTGGACCCTACTCTCCTAGCTTCTCTCTAGGATTAACAGTGCTGCAGCATGCTTGCTGTGTGAAGGACATACCAAGTGAAGCAATGATCACCAGAGTACTGTAAGTAGAACTTAAACACAATTAGCTTTATGGCCTTCTTCCATGAAGAGATAACATGTAAGGTATTGCAAACCTGGACCTTAAATCTATTAATTGCAGCTCAAAGAAAAACTTACGCATTGAGTAGTGCATTAATTAGTATTAAGTATTGTATTTATATCTTACTCTAGATATATGCCTGGTGATTTTGGTGCTGCATTTCTATTCTAGATCATATGCAGATAGACATTGAACATGTAAAATGTTTCCCATCAGAAGGGAAACAGAAAATGAGGTGGCTAGTACCCACTTCAGCTTAGCCCCTTTTATATGCTCCACGTGCAATCTTTCCTCATCCAGGACCTGGAAACCAGGTTCTGATCAAAACTTGGCAAGAAAACAAGCCTCTCTCTCAATTAGAGCCAAAATGGAAGGAACTTTATTCTGTAGTTCTGATCATTCCCACAGTTATTAAAGTTAAAGGAATTTCCAGCTTGGTGCACTAATCCTGAGTGAAGCCAGCTGCCTAAGAAAGTGTCAGCTCACCAAAAGCATCTGATGGGACATACAAGTGCCAGTCATTGGACAATCTAAAATACCTCTTCAAGAAACAAAGTGAAGTAGTGTCTGTGTCAAAGCCAGCTGTTCCCTCTAACTCTAGCCTAAATACCTATAGCTGGGGGGAGGGCAAACCAGACACCCCTTAAGTAACTTTGTCTGTTTTCATGTCCTGTAGCTTAACTAAAAAGGGCAATGTCACTTCTCATTCCTCTTCTCTACCATAAGAATTGGGATTGGAAATTTATACCTAACTCCGTTGTCTATTGCAATCTCTCCTTAGAATTAACCAACAGCATAAAATAACTCAAAGAATAATACTGTTTCCCAATAAGTTGGGAAAATGAAGTCTTTACAGGCACCTGGACATTTCTACTTTTGTAGTCCAATATCCTTAGTGGGACCATATATCCTCAAATTCTAATCAAGCTTATTTCTTCCAGAATCAACATCTTTTTAGCCATATGGGGACTTCATCCAACTTTGCCCAGGATGCCACATCCATCTTCCTCCAACCAAGATAGAATAGCCAGAGGGCTTTATACCTTGTCAGGTAGGACGTACTGACCCTAATCAGCAGGAAGTAGTTACAGAAGAATGACCATCTGCCTTCAGCACCCCTTTAAGAATAAAGGTGTAATCTCTCTGAGGGTGGAATGAAGCAAGCTAGATAGAATCAATAGATGGATCTGGAAACTGGCAAGAAGTCCATGTGGATATCAATACCCCAAGATGGCTGCTGGGAGACTCTCATGAGATTCTGTCTTTCAGAACAAGATTTCCTCTGAAAGCTAGGAGAAGCCCCGGATATTCTCCAGGGACATTATCATTGGGCATTCCCAGGGTATTGATGAGTTTGGTAATCAATCAAAACAACTAACAGCTGGAACTCCTTCCATGCCATTAGCAAATGGGTAGAATAATTAATGGTTGAAAAAGCAAGCACAAAGACTGAATCTCTTTCTATCTCTTGCCTTCTGCGCCCTACTCTCACTGTGACTCCCCACATGGATCAACATGCAAGTAAAACCGGGCATTTATAATCTATAATGGGAAATTGTAATCTGTAAATCAGTCCTCTTTACTGCACTTCAGCCCCCTCCTCTCTATGTGAACCTATGATCTGTTATTTTCTCCCATTTCTCTTCCCTTCCTACCTTAATAAATTACTGGCATAATCAACATGGTATGCTTTTGAAATACATTTTTTGCAGCATAGTCAAGAACCTAGACAAAATCTGGTACCATATGTACTCAAAAGATTATTTTTCCCGTATTTGATTACATAGTAGGACTCCCCAGGCTGGGAATTTAATATTTTCTTGTGTACTGTGTGGGTCTCCATCCACAGAGCTAACATTCAATGAAAAGATGAACACATTCATATTCCATAGAAGCATGTCTCAGGTTCACCTTTACCCACACATACCCTCACCACTGATATCCTTCGCCAGTGCCATATTTGCCAAAAGAACATTCCCAAAATTTTAGTTTTAACCAAAGACCTCCAAATACTGAGAATTCACCGGTTCCTTCCCCCAACCTTCCCCCCAATTTAACAAGTATTCCAACCCACCCTATCACCCTACTCTGCCTCACAGACCAGCACCAGCAAACCCAATCACACCACTCTCATGTCCATCCATTTTGCAAACACAGCCTTCCATTTTATCATAGATTTTGCCCATATGGGCATTAGCTCACCACACTCTCGCTCCTGATAGCCTATCTTCTAGACTCTATCTCAGGGAATCTGCTTAATCTGCTTAAGTCTTATCAGTGAGTTCATGGAAATTTGTCCTTCAGTTCCTGGCTTACTTCACTCAACCTAAGGTCTTCAAGATTCATTCATCTTATCATGTGTGTTAATACTACATTCCTTCTTACAGCTGAGTAATATTTCATTGTATGTATATACCACAGTATGCTTATCCATTCATCTGTTGATGGACATTTGGGTTACTTTCAACTTTTGTTAATAGTAAATAATCATGCGATGAACATTGGTATTCATGTATCTGTTCATGTCCTTGCTTTCAGTTCTTCAGTGGAATTGCTGGATCATATGGCAGTTATATAGGTAGCTTCCTGAGGAACAGCCAAACTGTCCTCCATAGTGGCTGCACCACTCTACATTCCCATCAGCAGTGGATAAGTGTTTCCTTCCCTCCACATCCTCTCCAATACTTGTGGTCCTGTGCTTTTTTTTAAATAGCCACCAGTCTAATGGGTGTAAGATGATATCTTATTGTAATTTTGATTTGCATTTCCCTAATATCTAGAGACATAGAGTATCATTTCATGTGCTTTTTAGCCATTTGTGTTTCTTCTTTGCACACATGTCTTTTGAAATCTGTTTCATGTTTTGTTTTGTTTTTTGAGATGTAGGACTTCTTTATATATACCAGATATTAGGCCATTGTCAGATATTTGGTTACCAAATATTTTCTCCCATAAAGTAAGCTGACTTTTCACTTTCTTGACAAACTCCTTTTAAGTGAAATGCTTTTAATTTTCAGGAGGTCCAATTTATGTACTTTTTCTTTTTTGCTCTTGCTTTGTATGTAGTTTATGAAACTGTTTCTTACTACAAGATCTTGTGGATGCTTCCCTATCATAGCATCCAGGAAATTTATGGTCTTGGCTCTTATATTTACATCTTTGATCCATCTTGAGTTAATTTTTTTATACGGCATGAGATGGTGATCCCCTCCCATTCTTTTGGATATGGATATCCAGTTCTTCAAGCACCATTTGTTGAAGAGGCCATTCTCTCCCAGTTGACTGGGCTTGGTGGCCTTGTTGAATATCAGTTGACAGTAAATGTGATGATCTATTTGAGAACCCTCAGTTCTGTTCCATTGGTCAGTACATCTATCCTTGTGCCAAAATCATGAAATTTTGACCAGTGTAGCTGTGTCCTATATTTAAAGTCAGGTTGTGTGATTGCTCTAATTTCATTTTTCCTTTTCAACATTTCTTTGGCTATTTGGGGCCCCTTGCCCTTCCAAATAAATTTTATAATTAGCTTTTCCAATTCAGTTAAAAATGCTGTAGTAATTTTTATTGGGATGGTAGTAAAACTGTAAATCAATTTGAGTAGGACAGACATCTTATTGCTCTTTAGTATTACAATCAATGAATATGGAATATTCTTCCATTTATTTACATCTTCTTTGATCTCCTTTTGTTTTGAAATTTTCTGTGTACAAGTCCTTTACATCTTTAGTTAAGTTTATCCCAATATTTGATTCTTTAACTTGTTATTGTAAATGCAATTTTTTCCCATTATTTCCTCCTCGTTTCTTGTTACTGATGTACAGAAATGCTCCTGATTTTTGCATGTTGATCATGTATCCTGCCACTTTACTGAACTCATTTATCAGCTCTGTAAGCTTTGCTGTAGATATCTCAGGACTTTCTATGCAAAGAAACAAGTCATCTGAAAATAGTGAAAATTTTACTTCATTTCCAATGTCTATTCATTTTATATCTTTTTCTTACCTAAGTATTTGAGAAAGTACTTCCAACACAATGTTAAATAAGAGCAGTGAGAATGGGCATCCTTGTCTTGTTCCAGATCTTAGAGGGAAAGTTTTCAGGATTTCACAATTGAATGTAATGTTAGTGGTGTGTTTTTGATATATACCCTTTACCATGTTGGGTTAGTTTCCTTGTATTCCTTATTTGAGGTGTTTTTTTTTTTTTATCCAGAAAGGGTGCTGTATTTTTTTCAAATGCTTTTTCTGAATCAGTAGAGATGATCATATGTTTTTCTGTCAATCTTTTTTGTCAATCTTTGTCAATCTGTCAGTCAGTGTATATTACACTGATGGCTTTTCTTGTGTTGAACCATCCTTTCACATCAAAGATGAAATCAAATTTGTCATGATTTATGATTCATTTGCTGTGTTGTTGAATACAATTAGCAAATATTTTGTTGAGGATTTTAGCATCCAGGTTCATTAGAGAGATTGATCTTTAATTTTCCTTTATTTTGGTGTCTTTATGAAGCTTTGATATTATGGTGATTTTGGTATCATAGAATGAGTTAAGCACTCCTTCTTCCATGTCTATCTTTGGGAAGAATTTAAGCAGGATTGGTTTTAAAACTTACATAAATGATGTGAAATTTGCCTGTGAAGCCTTGTCCTGGGCTCTTCTTTGCTGGGACATTTTTGATGACTAATTCAGTCTCATTATTGTGATTGGTCTGTTGAGTTAATCAATTCCTTCTTTCATAAATATAAGCTGCTTGTGTTTTTCAAGAAATTTGTCCTTTCAATTTTTCTAAGTACCTTCATATGATACCCTTCATTTCTGTGAGATCATTGGTGAAAACCCTTTCTCATTTCTTATTTTATGTATTTGCATTTTCTCTTTTTTTAAAATTGTTAATATATGTAAGGGTTTGTCAATTTTAGTAATCTTCCCAAAGAACCAGATTTTACATTTGGTAATTTTTTCTCAAGCTTTCTTATTTTCAATTTCTTCTAGCTCTACTTTAATCTTGGTTATTTCCTTATTTCTACTTGCTTTTATCACCTTATCTATTTCATACCCCTGCATTCTTGCCTCCATGGTTTCATATGAAAAATCAGTGCTTAATCTTATTAACCTTCCCTTGTATGTGATAGATCTCTTTTCTCTTGCTGCTTTAGTATACTTTCTTTGTCTTGAGCATAAGAAAATTTGATAAGTATATGTCTTGTGATAGACCTGTTATGATTTATAATATTTTGGGTGTGCTGTACTTCCTGGACATGTATGTCTATATCCCTCAAAATGTTGGGAAATTTACAGCTATTGTTTCCTTCAAAACTCCTTCTGCCCCCTTTCGCTTCTCTTATCCCTCTGAAATGCCTATAATGCATATGTTTATGTGTTTCATGTTGTCATTCAAATCCCTGAGACCCTGCTGGATTTTTTCTATATTTTTGTCTATTTGTTCTACTATTTATCTGATTTCTGATGTGCTGTCTTCAATATCTGAGTCTTACCTCTGCCTGTTCAAATATCCTATTATGTGCTTCCAGCATATTTTTGATTTCTTGCATTTTGCCATTTATTCCTGTCAGATCTGTTTTCAATTTCTTCAGTATGTTATCCCAGTGTCTTCTTAATATTCTTTATCTCTTCCTTAACTTAATTTGTTTCATGATAAATGGACACACTTGATTTTTTCTTCCATGTTCTGCATCTCCTCCTGTTTTTTAGTTTGCTAATTAGACTTGGTCATGCCTTCCTTTTTCTTAATATGGGTTGTAATTTTTTGTTAGTATCCAGGCATCTGTATATTTTGATGGGCTTATTCATTTGGTTTGCTTCTCTTTCTATTGTAGAATTTTATTTTGTTTGTGTGTATTCTTATTAAGGTTCTTTTTTGACACTTGTTTCCTCTTATTCTATATACTTGAAGTTGTCTGTGTTCTCTTGAAAAAAATATTAGACCAGAAAAATTGAAAGGGAGAAGAAGATAAAAAATATTATTATTAACAATAAAGGTAGAAGAGGAACCATGCAAGAGATAAGAAAATAAATATGAAACCTGACTAAAAATAAATATATATAGATACAAAGGAATTAGAATAAAAAAGGTGGATTAGAAAAAATGAAACTAGAAACAAAATAGAGAAAAATAGACTGAATAAAAAAGCCAAAAAGATAAGAAGGGAAGAATTAAAAAAATTATAGAGTGAAAAAAGAGAGAGGAAAACAACAAAAAAATGAAGACCAAAGAAGAGGTAGAATGAAAGAAAAGCAATAGAAGAGAAATGGTGGAAAAATTAAGGAAAAAAAAGAAATAAAGTAGGTAGAAAAGATAAGGAAAAGAAAAAAGGAAACAAAGAAGGGGGAAAGACAAGAAAGAAGAAGCAAAACACGAACAACAAAAACAATCCAGGAGAAGCATCTTTCTCTCTTAGGACCCTTGAGAGCTTCTCAGGCTGCCTGTGCTGATCAGTTAATCACCCGGCACCCTGTCCTCTGCAGATGAGGTACCTGGTTTTTGTGAATAAAATAAAGATGAAAAGAAAAAAAAAGTACTGATAAAAAATAACGGATCAAGGAACCTAAAATAAACAAACACAATAAAATCTCATTCTTTATGTTACTTGTCATAAGGTTCCAGCTGGATGCCTGATAACCCTGTGGATCACTCTCTAGATCCCTTAGGAGGCCCCGTACTCAAACCAGGGACCTTGTATATGCAAGGCAACAGTTCCTCCACTGTGCTACACCTGCTCCACATGTTAAGTAGCCTTCTGAAATCTTATCTGGTGCTTACCGCCCCAGTTCTGTCAAGTGAGCTGGGTTTCTAACCGTTTGCCAGATCCAGGCAACGGTCAACATCCCCTTGCTGACCTAGTTCCTCTCTGCCAGAGCAACTGTGTGTGACAGCATGCTTGACCAGATCCCCCTCCTCTTTCCCTGAAGTTGCTTCAGTTGTGGTTGGGGTCTTTTTTGAGTTTCAAAGGCATCAGCTGACCAAACTTCCTGAAAAGAAACCACTCTTTACCATCTGTCAAAGCCTTCTTCCTCACAGGGAACCTTCTTTCCCACTCAGTTGCCTGCAGTGAACCAGTGGTTTTACTAAGTTTATTTTCCTTGAGGGTGGGTTATCTGTACTATTCTCAGTCACAGATGTGAATAACTCATGGTTTCATTTGTCTTCTTTGTCTGCACTGCTCCCTCCTGGGTGATGCACAACAGTTTCTTGTTCTGCTGATATCCCTAAGCTGTTCTCTCGGGTAGGATTTTGCCATTTCTCCATTGCTTTTGGGAAAGACTTGAGCTCTGCCTACCTACTTTGAAGGCATCTTCCTGGAAGTCCCCATATTAACTTTTTATCACACCACTTTGCTGATGACATTTATAAGGTCTAATAACTTTGTTGTAGATTTTTTTGAGACTTTGTAAGTGTAGGATCATGTCATCTGTGAAGAGCAAAAATTTTACTTCTTCCTTTCTAATTTTGAAGCTTTTTATTTCTTTCTCTTGCTTAATTGTTCTAGCCAGATCTTCTGGCATGATATTGAATAACAATGGTGAGAGTGGCCATTCTGGAATTTTTCCTCATCTCAGTAGGAAAGCACTCATTCTTTCAACTTTGAGTGCAATGTTAGGTGAATTTTTGGATATGGCCTTTATGATGTTCAGAAAATTTCATTCTATCTCTAGCTTTTAAAGTATTTTTAAAAAGAAAGAATGTTGGATTTTGTCAAACACCTTTCTTTGCATCAACTGAGATGATTTTTCTCCTTTGGCATATTAATGTGGTGTATTATCTTGACTGGTTTTCTTTTGTTGAACCAGCCCTCCATACCTGCAATAAAATCCACTTGATCGTGGTGTAAACTTCTTTTAATGTGTTTTTGGATATGATGTGCAAGTATTTTGTTAAGGACTTTTTCTTCTATATTCATTAGAGATATTGATATGCAATTTTATATTCTCATAGTATCAACATCTGACTTTGGTATTTGGATGATATTGGCTTCAAAGAATGAGTTTGGCAGTGTTACCTCTTCTTCAATATTTTGGAAGAGTTTGAGCAGGATTGGTATTAATTCTTCTTTAAATGATAGGTAGATTTCACCCATGAAACCATCTGGTACTAGACATCTTTAATGGAAGGTTTTGGATGACTGATTCAATTCCTTTACTTGTGAATTTTTTTGAAGTCTTCTATTTCTTCTAAGTTCTGTGTAGGATGTTCTTGAGTTTCTAGGAAATTGTCCATTTCCATAAAGCTGTCTAGAATTTTAGTGTAGAGTTTTTCATCATAACCTTTTATGAGCTTTTTAATTTCTTTTTAATTTTTGTGTGGTCAGTGGTAACAACGCCCCTCTTATTTCTAATTTTATTTGTCCACTCTCTTTTTTGTGTTTTTCAATCAAGCTAAGGGTTTGTCAGTTTTGTTACTCTCAAAGAAGCAGCTGTTGGCTTTCTTGATTTGCTCTTTT